>PVJA010000571.1:0-29698 GCA_004027025.1 Myocastor coypus | reverse complement strand
CACTATCATATCCACAACCCTTGCCCACACTAAGCAGGAAAGAATTATCCAAGGGCATGGATCACAAGGGAACACTGCCTACCATAGAATTAAAAACAAGCTGTGTAAAAGTTTCTCCTTTCCATCTGGAATGTTTTCTGTATTAAAATACATCTGTCTATTGGGAATTAGCATCAAATAACATATGGTTTCCCAGCAGGAGTGGTTGGATGCTCCCTTTGAAAGCTGACAAACTCCTATGACTCATCCTTGTATCTGGTCTTAGGACGACCAGTAATGCAAGTACCCCAGAAAGTTAGTGAACCCCCCTGGAAAGTTTGCCCAGTGGTGATGGTATTTGTGGGCACTGACACTCTGGGCAGCTGCAGAAATGTCCTCCCATGGGGACTCTGTGTACTCAGTGCACACTTAACAAAAAGGGGCATCACACAGCACATGAAAGATGAGGAGAAAATTTGAGTGTTCAAGCAGCGTGGCTCTTTCTCTTTCTTTCTCCATGGCTCTGAGACACACATTCCTAGATTCTGTAAGGTATCCAAACTCTGTGGCCTTACTGCATCAATCATCAGATGCTATAATACTTCAAAGAAAATATGGAAGGAATGGGGTGGCATCCAGGGCTTAGCTATATTTATTGGGAAAAGAAATTGGAGTTTTGACCTTTTTCAGCCTTGTAGCAGTTCTAGACCTCACTGTTGACTAAAATGTTCCCCAAACTGTGTGATGCTATTACAGGCTGCATGTAATATTTATTATAAAGACCCATGACTGAGAAAAACAAAGTTTGCATATTGGCTGTGCCTGAGTGGCCCTTCCCAAAGGGAATTGTCCCCTTCACCCCACTGTTGAGCCAATCTGAGAGGCCATTTGTTCCAAGACCAATTTTAAATAATCTGTGAAAGTTAGGTCAATTCTAGGTTCAGTCCAGAGGTTGTGTGTCTGGTATAAAAGAGCTGTATTTAGCTACAACAATTTTTATTGGTCCTGAAAATAGTTTTAGAAGGATGAACCAGTAGTTTTCTAATACTGGAGATCAAACTCAGGACTTAGCACTTGCCAGACAGGTGCCTATGAAGTTGAGCTATTTCCTCAGTCTAAAGCCAGCAGTTTTCAGCAGTTCCTCCCATTTGGCGCTAGCTAGGGACTTTTTAAATTTTCATAACAAGGAGTCGCTATTGACATAATGGTGGAGGCCAGGAGTTCTGTGCAGAGGCAGTGCCCACCACAAACAAGGAGTCTTACTCAAGCTCAGCATTGCTGAAGCTGGGAAAGCTTGGACTAAATGGAACTCATGGCCTAGCCAGCCTGTGTGATTCTCACCAAGGCAAAGCTGGTGGCAAGACAAAGACAAGGACATATTGATGCCCCAGAGCCTAGGCACCACCAACAGCCCTGCCATGCCTTCTTCTTCCTCTTCTCTAGATAGGACGAGCACTCCTCCTACCCCTGGAGGTCTGCCCTATAGAAAACTCAGTGTAGTAGGTGCAAAAGCCTGGACTTCCATAGGAGTGGCTGCAGACAAGACCAAGAGGGGTCACGGGGCCACCGCCAACCTTCACCTCGGGCCTCCTGACTTCTGAGTGTGGAGCCGAGCCCAGGAGTTCCTGCTAGCCTCCTTGCTCTCATAGAGGCAAATCCTAGTAAATCCTGGTGTGCGCCCCTGCTATCTACTTTCAGGATAAAAAGGCCAAGTTAAGTCCTCAGAACTGATATAAGGACTGCTATAAAAAAGAAAAACTATGTAGTTCTTGGTGGTTATGCAAAAGCAATTTAAATATTCTCTAAACTTGAATTTAATCTGCCTTGATCATAGCAACCACATTTTGTACATTTACGTTAAGCTCCAGAAAAGTGAAAAATGAATAGAGACAATATTTTACCTTTTTTTAGAGGATGAAAAGCAAAGAAAAAATAGTGAAAGTAAACACTTTGAAGTGTTTCTGTCATTCACATCTCTGAGTAAGGGATGCAGGGCTTTCTTTGTACTTGCTCTGTGACTGTGGGTGTGGCTTAGTGGCTTTGGACACAGGGAGACTGGGTATGATGACTCCTCAGCTGTGTGTCCTTGGGTGGGTTAGCTGACCTTGTTTTCTTATCTGCCCTGTGGAGATAATAATGGTACCTTTGGATAGGATTGTTGTGAGAATCAAATGACCAAATAATTACAAGATATGGTGTGACTTTTAGGTAATGTGTGTGCCCTTCAGGTGTGTGTGACCTTCAGGTAGGGTTTTGTATGTGTCTGTGAATTTGTTTTAAGGTCTTTCCTTACCTGTGAACCAAGAGTCCCCTTCTGTTTCTAACTACAATATTAAGTGAAAAAAGAAACATGACCCCAAGATAGCACACAATTTTGTGGAATTTTTTTATCAACAAGAGCAAAGCAGAAAGTTCATTGATTAAACTAAAGTTTTTCCAGAAATTTCACTTACTGGAGTTTAAAGAAGTAGCCTCATTTTGGTGGAACTGAGATTTTCCTATGGGGGTTTTCCTGCTCCCACTAGATGACTTTTTGGGTTCTTTCACTGTATGTGTCTGCTTCCCTGATTTTCCTGAGTGCTGAGCAATGCTCTTTGGTTTTAAGAGAGAAGTCTGGAGTTGAAGAAGGTTCTAGAGTGAAATGAAGATAGTAAAATCAAATAGTTCCACTTAGTCCCAGAAGATAGAGACCTGGGAAGGAGATGAGGTACAAGGCCAGTCAGCCTGGGGCAGTGCAGATGGTCCTACTCCCTCCTAGAACCCTTAAACCCTGCTCAGAAGTGAAAGGCTGGAGACCAGGAGAGGAAAAGCTCTAGGGTAACACTTCTTCCCCGCCTCTATCATGTTGGGCCTGGACTAGGCTGCTGAGACTGGGGCTGCCCTGCCTGGTCCCCACATCTAACCACACAAAGTCAGATTCAGCTTACTTCCCTTAGAAACACTTAGTGCCCGGTCTTCTTTCTGGTCTTCTGTCCCACAGCCTCCTCTGCTGGTGGGAGGGAGGAGGAGTTTGTCAAAAAGGAGGAAGAGGCAGGCTCAGTACCCACTCATTACACAGGCATACCTATTAATCATGTTTATTATACTCCAAGCATGCTCACTCGCAGCTGGTAGCTCATTCACCCCTTGCTGGACATTGCAGGTGGCCACTTGTGCCAAGAATGGGAGTATGTAGGCAGGGCTGAGCCTTGGGCCAGTCCCAGGCCAGTGGCAGAACTGGGATCTATTCAGAGAGCACTGGCTGAGCAATGCTTTGTGCTGTGTGGTCAGCACAAAGCCCATTGCCCTCACCCTCCTGTCCCTACCCAGATCTGGGCTGCAATGCAGCTGATGTGGAGCACACATGGCAGGCACAGTGGGTGGGTATCCCGGGAGCCAGCAATGCAGTGAGGGGTTGCACCCATGAGCCAGCCCCAAGAATTGGAACCAAATGACTCCTCATGAGGTAGATATAGTGTCCCACTGGCCCTAATTTCATGGGTATACTTATTGAAGGCTGCCCTCCACTTTCCACAACCAGACCTCAGCCCCATGAGGGAAGGACGACAGCCTCTTTGACTGCACCTGGCACAGGTCCTGCTACCACAAAGGTTCTGATAGGTTCTGGGAATGGCAGTGGGCCCTACATGTCCTGAGAAGTGACACCTCTTCATCCAGCTCCCTTGGCTTGGGCATGGCCATCAGTGGTAGGGCAATAGTCAGGGAAAGAAATTGGCAGGAAAGAAAGAGTAAGGGCAACTCTGATACTGTACAGTAAGTACTATCCATGCTCACATAATATGTTATCAGTGTAGCATGCTGCTGTGACATTATTAATGTACTATATGCTTATATAATTGTGGTATGTAATGTATTAATGATATAATATGAAGGGTGTTAATGTGTCATGTATATCATTTATATTTATGACATATCTTAGTGTAACATTTAATGTATTATGAAGGCAATATATTTGCTGATACAATATACAATGCCTTCTCAGTATAATGCATCAGTAATGTAACATATAATATACATAAATGTGGTTATGCATTGATGTATACATAAATTTTTAATAATGTAACATGTAATGTATATCATGTGGATATATCATATGCATTAATACTATATTCAGTGTGTTACTAGTGATACTTACTAGAATAATATGCAATATTTTGTCAATGAGGTATAAACAGTAATATGTATGATTGTTAATATCATCTATATTAATGCAGTGTGTAACATGTGAATATGTAGTGGCATTAATATTACATCTAAGGTAGAGAACAATGTGGAATGTGATACCACTGCAAGGTAAGATGAGGGTGGCTGCTGGGAAGGGATCTTGGCAGAGGCCTTGCGGGGTGACCTGTCCTGGTCCAAGGCCAGGCTCCAAGGCTGTGAGGAGACAAAAATCACAGGCAAAAGGGTTCAGGGAAAGACTTGGGCTTTCCACAGTCTGAGGGGAAACCCACAGGAACCGGAAAGGGCGCCTACTGCTCCAAGGTGGGCTCCCCCACACACACACTATGGCATTTTTGAGGAGCAATAGCATGTAACTTATCTTGCTCCATAACTCTTTTAAAAAGTTTTAAAGGTCTTCAAATTAGTGAATCTCTTTTAAAATCCCTTTCAAAAAAACAGATATTGTAGCTCTTCTGAGAAGAAAGACATTGCTAGATGGATCTAAGAGAGTAGATTTCCTGTTGGAATCAATTTGTATGTGTGTGTATGTGTGTGTGTGTGTGTGTGTGTGTGTGTGTGTGTGTGTGTGTGTGCATACACACATGAGTGTTTGTTTTATGCTTTCTTTTTACCAGGGTCACTAACTCAACACTACTGACATTTGCAAAAGAGCAGTCCTGTGCAGGGCCAGGGACAAGGCTGCTCTGACTTCATGGGAGTTCAACAGCACCTAGTCCTCAGTGTTCAGCTCCAGACACACTCCTCCCACCATGACAGAGCTAGGGGGCCTGACAAAGGCCAAGTCTCCCACAGTAGAAAGCTTTCCCCCACCCTCAGAGGTGCACAGCAACGCACCCACTGGGCTGCTTCATATCTGACCTCTAATCTCTCAGTGTCCTCATCTGTGAAGTGGGGTGATGGCAGTGGACAAAAGGACCAAAGTGGCAGAGGTGGGTAGCTTCTGTTCTTGTTCCCCAGCATGGGAAGCCCCAGGCTGGAGAGGGAAGAAAAATGCACTTTCATAAACAAGCAAGACAATGAGAGGAAGATGAGAGGGAGCACCCGGGCAGGTCTCTTAACAGCGAGCCCTCCTGCCTTAAACAGCCTGCTAGTGCTCATGTGACTGTGTTGTGGGGCAGACCCGGAGGTGTAAAAACACCAAGTGCTTCATGACAACGGGGTGCTTCTCAGAGCAAACATGGGCACCATGTGGCAGTGGGGTAACACCTCACTCGGCCCAGAGACCTTTACTGCTTACTTTTGTTTTGGCACGTTGAGGGTCTAACCCAGGGTCTTCACACTGCACTACATCCCCAACTGGTTTTTGTTTTCTTAAATTTCAGAAATGTTCTTTCTAAATTGCAAGAGCTGCCCTGGTGGGTTTTGAACCTGCTGTCGTCCTGCATCAACCTCCCAGACTCCTGGGATTATAGGTATGCACCTGGCTCTTTTGATTGTGTTTTTTAATTAGTAGATGAGATGGACTCCAGGTTCTCCCTTTGTTCAGAGCTTCTCTTTGTTGCCAGGCTGGAGCCCACTCCAGCCCCCGCTAATAATTGTCAATGGAGTAAACAGGTGAGAGGTGCCACCCTGGGCCACAAGAAGAGTTCATCCGTTTTTTCTCACTGGAAAAATGGGAAATGCTGATAAAGTCAGAAATGGGTTCAGGCTCTGCATCCTGGCTTCCTGTTACTGATTATTGCACCCTTGTGGCTTTGCAAGGGCACTTCCTGTCCAGGCTCTTGATGTCCTAAGCAAAGAACCAAACAAGACACCCAAGAGCAGTAGCAAGATCAGTGATTGACTTGGGAGAGACAGGATCCACTCCACAGGGTGCTGTGGGTTAGCAGGGTTGGGGGGAGCTTGGGGCACTACAGTGTTTGGTGCTCAGTTCAAGCCACACAGTTTGGGATGGGATAGAGAGTTTAATTTAAGGTTTCACTCTTGCCAAGGAGTACCCTGGCTCAGTCCCTCCATGGAGCAGTAGAATTTCTGACCTTGTTTGACCCTTGTATGAGGACCTGCCTTGGCATGCACAGCCTACAGAAGTCAAATTTGCACAGCCAGTGACATGGTGATTAGGGCAGCAGTTGGCCTGGGGCCACAGACCACTAAGTGCATGTGCTGAGGCCTGTTGTGTACAAGCTGTGTTACTTGGTTACCTCCTCCCATTGTGTTTAGACCTGGGCATCCTGGGCCTGAACTATGTTTGTTTTGGAAGGTGTACCTAGTCCTGGAAGGCACCTCTGAACAAGTTCTTCTTTTCTCCCTGCTGTTTCTTTGGCTAGCAGATACCCCAGCTCTGGTGCAGGAAGAGTGCTCTAAGACGGATCACCTTCCTTTCTTTGTCTAGCCTCTTCTTTATGCTACTGCCAGTTGCTAGAGGACAACAGCGTTTGGTGAGGCAAAGAGCAAGATGTGTCCAGAAGCCAACAAGGATGGCTGGAGAGCCACAGAACAGGGACCACTGAGAGAAGTAGCACAGGTGTCGTTAAGTCAGATACAGATAAACTAGCTCAGATTTGAGCACTGGGGAGAAGAATCAGAGGAGCAAGGGGGAAGCTACGTAGAACAGATTGCTTTCTGCACATGCAGCTGCCCCTTGTAGAAAAAAAAAAAAAAAAAAAAAAAAAAAGCATCAGACTCTAAGAATGGGGCTAGTGTGTTTGTGTTGTCAGGTGTGTGTGTGTGTGTGTGTGTGTGTGTGTGTGTGTGTGTGCATGTTTATGTTTAAAACAAAATTCAAATTCCCAAATCAAGCCAAGAGGTCCAACTTTTTCTTGATTATGCAATTTCTGGGAAGAAGGAGGAGATTGGGCAACGTTACTGTCACCATCTGGACCAAACAGTTTGTCAAGTGGAACACATGGGGGATGCTGGTCTTTCTGACAGTCCATCACCCCTGGTGTACAGATAAAAAGAAATGAAAAGGATTCACATTGTACAATTATCAGTAATTACATCAGTGTGTGGACAGTGAGGAGACCTCTGAAGCTCCTTTCTTTCCATTTGTCACCATTTGCCATGTTCTGCAGCCCAAGCTGTTAGAGTGAGGACCAGCTCAAAAGCAGGCTGCTGCTGTCAGCCAGGTAGGATGGCCAGGGAAGGAGAGAGGGGCAGGAAGGCCAGCAGGTAGGTGAGTAGCCTGTGCCTGAGGACCAGCCTGCTCGGTCCAGGTGCCAGGACTCAGGTGAACTCCTGGGGACTGTGTTAATGTCACAGAGCTTGGCTTTGCTCTCTGTGTCATCACAGAACTCAGGCCACATACTCCCTCCTGTTGTCTATTGAATAATAACAGGCAGAAGGATGACAAGAGAGGCTTAGAAGGTCTCTGGATCTTCTCATTCCAGCACAGATTTCCAGTGAGAGTTGAACAAAGGTAGATCAGCCTGTCCTCCAACTGACACCAGCAAGTGCTCTGTAACCCCTCCCATTTGCCTTTATCATGTGTTGCATGCAGTCTGGCACCCTCTTCTGCCTACATTTTGTCATTACTGGAACACACAGACACTCCTCACAAGGCGGAAGTTCACTGGGTCTTAACTCATTGCCCAGTACCATCAGCTCATCAGGGGAGCTGCTAGGATGGACAATCTATAGCCTGATGCCTGGTAGCATGGAAAAGCCTTTCAGTCTCTGGGGTTGTCCAGGAAACCTGGATTTTACAGGGCTACGTCTTGACCTCCGTCAGGAAGAATGGCTTCTGATAAAAAGCAGATTGGAGATTTATCTATTGAAGAAAATGACTCTTAGAGGCAGAACAGAAGCTCAGCTCTTCCTACCTTGCTCTTCCCTTCTTTATGAAGAGCCACCTCTCTGCAACACTCTATAGAACCACTCAGAAATGACCACAACTTGCTTCCTTAAAGCTGAGAACGGACTTTCCTCTGAGCAAGAATAAGACAAAAAGCAACAGGAGAAGGGTTAGGACACACACAAAGATCACAGCGCAAAAGAAAAGCAAAAAGAAAGCAGGAAGAGGAGACAGCAGAAGTTGCTATAATCAGAAAAGGGCTGTTCCTAAGGCTGCAGCCCCTGTGTCCAGGACACCCTTGGTATCTGAAATTTTGTCCAGTACCATCTCTGTGACCTCTTGATTATGAGGTTTTTGATGAGTTAATCTCCCTCAGCTTTTGTGTTTGCCACACAGAAGTAGAGGGATGGTGTGTCATAAGAGTCCCAAGAACATGACAGGAATACTGTACATATTATACAGTGGACAGCTACTCTAGTGGTCACAAGGCACGAACGGAGGGTAACAGCAGTCATTATTGCCATGTTGTGAACTGTAAATCCCTAACCCCCCAAAAAAAGAAAAAAAATATTAAAACTTGAAATTGGCAGGAATACTTTCTTTCACTGATATAAATATAGACTTTGGGGTAGTCCAAGCAAGAGTGATACACATTTTATTTTATTAAGAAATAAATATGTCAAGAAATATATATTTCATTTTATTAAGTTATATATATTGTATATATTAAGAATGACATACAATTTTACTTAAATGAATTTTACTAAACATTGTTGGTTTTGATTTACTCGTTCCTGGGACCCTATATATGGTAGGAATCTTTACAACAATCCTACTTTAGCAATTCAGTGTTTTAGATAGGAGAACTGGGGCTAAGAAGGTACTTCCACTTGTCTAAGACAACAGTTACTAAATGGAACATCATGACTTGAGCTAGGCCTGTCTTTAGTCCTGAACTCTTTGTACCTCATCATACAGCATCCTAATATATAATTTGTGGAATTCAATGCATAAAATGCAGAACCCCAACTTCACACATTAAGAATTTCAAGATGGTAACAAGAGGACATTAAACCAAGTGCAGAGTTCTTCTGAGTGTGGGTTCTGTCTGCAGTCGCGCAAGTTGTATACTAATAAAAATTGCCCTGAATCCAACTGATAAAATACACCAAAAATAAGTTATTTCCTTAGCGAGTGTGGGAATTACCTGTAATGCATTCATTGTGACATGTTGCAAAAGACACATTCTTTAGTAATCACACCCAATCTTTTCACACCTATTAGTTCTCAGTAAGGACTAAATTGGAGCATGGGGTAGACATAGAGAAATTTCCCTAAGGACTTAAGAAAGGCCTCACCATGCCTTTCTCAGGGGTGGTGTGCTGCTCTGCATTTGCTGGGTCTGAGGGTCTGTCCACTGAACCACCCCTGGCTGCTTTCCTGCCTGAACATCTAAGAACACAACACAAAAGGAAGATGAACTGAATATAAAGTTCGTGTAAAGTGGTTTTCCAGAAGCAGAAACAGACACAGGATGTTTGAAAACAGGTTTCCTCTGTGGTGCATACTCCCAATCCATTTCCTTAGGCCAACGCTGGGAAGACCTTGTCTTACTGTGGCTGGGCTCCCCCTGAGTTCTGTGGTGTTTCCTGGGTAGGTCATGCAAAGCAGAGATAGTGTCAGCTGCGCAAACAGCCATATCCTGCATGCTCTTGGGTCTGTCCACTCAAGGCTACAGAGGAGTCCCATGGTAATGCTCTGCTACATGGTCCCCCCACCCCCAGCACCCTGTCAGTCCTGGGAATGCTTGCTTCTTGCAATGAAAAGGCCACATCATAACCACAGCCCTTCACTGCCAACCAACAGTTATGGCCTGCTTGCAAACTGGAGGGTGACACATCGCTGTCAGACGTGAGAGGTGTTGAGAAGAGTTCCAGGCATTTGGGGTTTTTTGTTTGGCTGGATTTTTCACATCAATAACACTTTCACAGATTCCTCTAGCACATCACAACACAATGTGAAGCGAGACATATCTCAGATGTCAGCAGGTGCCCAAGTATGCTTCCCAGCAACGGTTATTAAAATGTTAAGGAATGTAAAACCTGTGAATTTGCCCCTTATGCCTGGGCTGTGCATCTAGGTGTCAGTGTGTCTCAGCCAAGGGCTGGAACAATGTAATTGGAGACTGTGTCACAGGGGATGCCAGGCATTTCTCAGGGGGGTTCACAGACCCCAGGAAGCATCCCTGTCCACAAGTACACCATTTTCCTCTCCCAAGAGAAGCTTCACAACCATATTCTGTATTCTGGGCAAAGTTGGCAAATTCCCTACGCCTTGCCCATTCTCCAGTCCTCTCCTCCCTGTTATGTGGTTCCATGCTTCCCAGGGCCTGAGCACCTTCAACGCAGCAATGGCTTAATTCTAATAAGAAAATCCCCATGGGTCCCTGGAAGTCTTGACAAGGTGGCTCTCTCTGTATCTGCATGTGAACCGGTGGAAAAGGCTCTAGATGGGGATGATCTGATTTGGCAGGGTTGGCTAAAAAATTGGAAGCAGCAAACATCCTTTCTTTCACATAACTCCTTCTGCTATTAAGAATTTTGCTTACTTCCTAGAAATTAGAACACAAATGGAGAAGAAAGAAAATTTGAAGTACAAGGTGTGCTCACAATGTATGGTGACAGTTCACATTTTAAAAAAACTTTCTTTTAAAAATATGTTTGTTGCATGGCCTCACTACACAGCTTGCACTTGTGGTGATCCTCCTGCTTTCAGTCTCCTTACACTGGGATAATAAACATGACCTCTAGGTGGACTTTGTGACCAGCTCAGCCAGTTCTGGGGGAGCAGGGCAGGTGTGGCATGTGGTACCAGGATCGAACTCTAGTCCCTGCATTTGCCTAAAGCTTGTCTTAGCAGGCACTTTAGCCCACTAAGCTATCTCACTGGCCCTGATTGTTTAAAATACACACACACACACACACACACACACACACACACACACACACACAAATATATATATATATAATATATATATATATATATATATATATATATATATATATATATATTACAATGCAAGGCTCCCTGCCACTAGCCCCCCCACCCCAGAGCCTTCTCCTTGCTTCACACGCGCATCCCATCATTCTTGCCACCTTTTGGTGCAGCTCTGAGCGTCCACTTTCATGAGATTCTTCAGTTAAACCGTGGTGCCTGCCTTGAGTTTTTTTAAATTGACTCGTCATATTTACATTTCTTCTCTTTTTTTGGGGGGGGTACTGGAAATCGGACTCAGAACCTTGCACTTATCAGGCAGGTGATGTGACACTGAGCTATATCTCCTCCCAAAATATTTATCTTTCATGAAGAGCCAGGTGCAGTGGGTGAGCGCACAGTATAGGGTTTTTATTTCTCAGAAGTTGCAGTGAAGAGGTGATCAACTCAGGATGATTATAAAATAAATGAAGATTTAAATAAAAAAATTGATTATACTTAAGTAAGGTCTAAAATGCAAATAGACATTGTGCAATGGGAAGAAATTGTTGGAAAGGAAACAGAAACTAGGATGCGGAAATGGGAAAGGGAAAGAAAGAAAAAAACGCAAGTTGGTTACACATGGGTATCTTTTAGTTCACTGAAGAGGATCATTTCCAACCCATATAAGTGTAAATTATTACACAACATTTGTAATATATTGTGTAATAATTTACACTTACATGGGTCGGACAACTTTTTATGCCCACACCTTGTACTCTGAGTAACTCTTTTTAAGGATAATAATAGACAAGACATGAACTATAATTATTCTCCTTATCTTTTTTTTTTTTTTTTTTTTTTTTTTTTTTTTTTTTTTTTTTTTTTTTTGAGACAGGGTCTCGCTATGCAGTTGAGGCTGGTCCTGAGCTCACTTTTGTAGCCCAGGCTGGTCTTGAACTTGCACCAATCCTCCTGCCTCAGCCTCCCGAGTGCTGGGATTACAGGCATGAGCCACCACACCCGGCCTCTCCTTATCTTTTTATTAAAGTTTGTTTTACCTTTTTTCCATAAAATTACTACAGCAAAAGACACATTGTCTCTCATCCTGCTCAGAATACTTCCCTTCAGTTCAGACCCATGAATTCTGTTATTTTTGGCAAGTTGTACTTTACTGTAGCAAAGTTTTGATATTTAAGCCCATATTGTTTGATCACCTCTTGAAAAAGGGGTTGAATTAAAGAGAATCAAAAAGTGTGAGTATATAATAGCTAAGTCCCAGAGAGGGGCCTCAGGGTGCTTTTTTGGTCACATGAACACATGACCACTCACTCTAGCAGAAGCAGAACTTCACCTCAGAGAAAGAATCACTCATTTGATTTTCACTGCAGGGGAACCCACTGAGCCTGCTCCATTCATTCGCTTCTATTCCGTGGAGCTGGTGCCCCCTAGTGGCTGAGAAGACCTTCCCTCGTCCATCTCTGGAGGAGATCCCATTGACTTGTCTTTACATTACCATTTTCCAGTTATAATGGTTGGTTTACAAGAAAACAAAAAATGGTATTAAATGAGAGTAAGAGACTAGGAAAAATACCGAAGGATTGACATGCTACAATTTTGTATATGCTTAGATTTGTACATTCCTGTGTAAATTCCTGCTTTTATCACATTCTATAAAGATTTATTAGAATATCAATGAATGATAGATAATATCAATTTCAAGTTAAGTCCGAAATGTTTGATACTCAGAAAGACAGTGATGTTAAGCTCAAGTACATATGTCATAGAGTATTAGTATCACTAATATTTTCTTGTGGAGGATTAAGAATACAAGTTTACAGACCAAAAATTGGAGAGGAAGAAGGGCTACAAAGATAGCCAATATTTTGGCCCTAGCCCTTCAAGGTCAGGGAGGACTCAAGACATAAGGGAACCTGTGCTGTAACATCCTATAACTCAGTGGTTTTTCAAATTTTCTGTTCAAGCAGATTATGGGTTACAGAGGAAAGGGATTGAAGATACACAGTGTACCTAAGGAGAGTCACCTAGAGAGAAAACATTCTCTTGGGCTTTCACAGAGAGCAAACTGGTCAAGAAATGGCCGTGACTCATCCAGATGGCTGACACTATATTCTGATTGCCTGTGAGAAATGGGCCCTGAGCCCAAGGATGGGCATGGAAGTGTGTCAGGGATGCATGATCATACTATGCGCTAGGCACTTCCTGTGGATTGTCTCATTAAATCCGCTAAAGTCTGCAAGAGGGTGATAGAATCCCATTGTACTGTCCAATAATTAAAGCACAATGAGCTGTGTGTCACTGGGGACTGATGATAGGGCTCCACTGGTGACTGGAAATCCAGCTGGCAGCACCGTTGCCTCCACACCTCTTCTCTGCAGGTTGTGAAAGCTGTGTGAAGGGCAGGGTTTGGTTCAGGCCTGCACTGTAGGCACACAAGGGGAGGAGAGGGATGGGAGCCTCTGGTTCCCCGTGGGCCTGGAAGCCACCTCTTCATCAGCCAGACCGCTTGTGAGGTGCTTCCCTTTGTTCAGCCCCTCTCAATATGAGCTGCAGATTGTACTGGAATCCTGTGTTAGTGAGGCTTCAGGACTCAGTTTCCCTCAGGACGAAGACCCTTGACAGCTTACTTGTCAGGACCTGCTAAGCTGACTCAATCAAAATTATTTTTCCCTACCAAAACCTAACAAGCTTCCCACCCAAGAGGTTTATTGTCACACTTCCTTGTCACTATGATGAGCCATTCCTCACATCCTCTTGCGGCCCCTTGACAGTCTCTGTCTATGTGGAAATTGGTTTCCACACTGAAATGTGCTCCTCAGCTTCCCTGTGGTGGCAGGGGCAGCCCCTGCCCTTGGAGCTGAAAGTTGGTTTATAATTCTAGCACCGTAGCAATTGCACACAGGCCACTGCACCATGCTCAGGGGAAGACCAGGACCTTTCATCCAATAATACCCAGATGGAAGGGCCTGAGCTTGGAGGCTGAAATGGCAAGAGATAAGTTCAAAGAATAAGCGGGTTGTGTAAAAGCCCGGAGGCATCAACCAAGAGCCCTGCTAAATCTACTTCCATGTGAAAATTTAAGGAATTGAACAACTGTAAGATGGAAATGCCAGTGTGAAAGCCCAGGGAAATTGTGCACTAAGGCCCTGCAAACAGGACCAGTCTGTTTGCAAAGCCACACGTAGGCCTTAGGAGCCAACCAAGGGTTCCTTTTGAAGGAGCTAATGAGAGCACGGGTGTTGTCCACTCTGCATTGCAGGGCAGACCAGCTGTTTCATTGGAAGCCCAGTGGCTGCTGGGCACTTTTGAAGCAGCTGATCTCAGGCTGAGCAGCACACACAGAATGAGGCCAGGAAGGGATGGGCTGATCACTGGAAGCAGCAGCACAAGCCATGCTAAGAAAACAAAGCTGGAAGATTTTTCCAGTTTTGGAGCAAGTGCCAAATCAGATTCCACAGAAGTGCATAATACTGAACTGCAAACAGGACCACTCTTACAAGGCAGGCTGACTAATCAGCAGCCACAGTCCATCAACTAAACTCACCAAAAACAGTCATTAGGGAGACGCTAAATTCAAATTTTCTACTTTCTACATTGCTGGGCATGGAATGATCTTGCAACACGAACACACTCTAGGAATGAGTGGGGCAGTGATGTGGCTTTGCATGGGGTGAAGACCCAGGACAGAGAAGATCAGCAAGTTTCCCTGCAGTCCCAAGCTCAGTTAGCCAAGGGACAGCATAAAAGCGCAGCATATAAGCTACAGAGAAGCACTCTCCCTTGGGTTAGATGATCACTCCTCCAGAGCCTGGTCACTGTGGACTCTAGGGTTCTTTCTGCCATGCTTCCAAGAAGAGTTGTGCATGGTGCACACATGACTTTTCCACATAGCACCGTCCTACCTCCCTCTAACATGCTCTCTATACTTTTGTCCTGAGGCCAAACCATATTTGTCTCCATTTCCCAGCCCTCAACCACCCCTTCCAAATTTGTTTCAAGAAATGTCCATTTCCCATGGAGCCTAAAACATTATGATTGTTTTATAAGGCAAAATTACAGAGTAGAGGAGCCCTCCTCCTCTGCTTCACACTGAACGAGGTCAGTCATCAAATACTTTCTCCGGCAGCTCTTCTGCATACAGAATGGCCATCCTTTCTCTGAAGCTGTTGCTTGGTCCTCCACAGGGCATCCTGGGTGCCTTGTTCATGCAATATCTGCTGGAACAGTTCTAGTTAAAGGGGCTCATTTCTTGCTCTTGGACAGCCTCATAAACCGCACTCATTCTACTTCCAATCTGATCCCAAGACAATCTAGTCATGTTCAAATGGCCATTAGAGCAATACATAAATCAGTTACTGTGTTGTCCTACTCCATAACCTTCAGTGAATCTCAATCCCAATTATAACATGATCTGAACTCCTTCCTTGGCCAACAAGATCCTCAAACTATGGCCCTTTGCTTATTTTGATGAGCTGTGCCCTGCGACCATCTTCCTCCTCTGGCCATATTGGCATTCTGGATTTTAATACCCATCCAAGCTAATTCCTACCTGGTGTACTTAATGTTTCCTGTGCCTAGACTGCATTACCTCTGTGCATTTCTCTCCACCTCAACCTTCATTAAGGTCTCAAAAATCTCCTCCAGGGATAATGCTTCCAGTGCAGCCCATTGAAAATTATTCCTCGTGCTATTCCTCTCCTGATCTTTTATCCCATTCTTGTTTCCTTCATAATACACACCACTATCTAAAATTTTATTTTTCTTTTCTTGTAACATTTCTTTTAGTATAAAATAGGTAAATACTTCCATGTGCAATTTATTCTATAAAGAGCAAAGCCAGAGGCATTGCAATTCCAGGTTTCCTACAAGCAGGCGCAGGGGCCAGGGGTTCAATCCCTGGGCCTGCTATGCCATCTCCACCCCTGGGGCATGCTGACATGGCAATTGAGACTGGGCATGGGTGGCACACGACTGTACTCCCTGCTCTTGGGAGGCTGTAAACAGGCGGGTCACTATGAGTCCAATCTAGTAGTAGTGAGACACTAAACACTCTATGGACCCTTCCCTAAAATACAAAAAAAAAAAAAAAAAAATGCATGTTTCCAGTTTTCTTTTCTTTTTTTACAGGTCCAGGGTTCAAACTCATGACTTTGCACTTGCCAGGCAGGCGCTTGTGGCACAGAGCTATCTCTCTAGTCCCTCAAGTTCTATTACAAAGCTCCAATGACAAAACAGCATGGTAATGGCACAAAAGCAAACATGTGGGCCAATAGAACCAAACAGAGGACAAAGGAATATTACTGGGTATGCTCTGATATTTGACAAAGGTGACAAAAGCATGTGTTAGAGGAAAGATGACCTCTTCAGCAAATGGTGCTGGGAAACTGCCATCCACACAGAAAACTGGAGCTGGACCTGAACCTCTCACCATGTACTAAGCTGAAATCAGAATTGATTGAAAATCTAGATATTGAAACAGAACTATTTATCATGACTTTGTGAATGGAACCCCAGTCACAACACAATTTTATTTTATTACTTTTAATAAGAAATAACAATGAGACAGTTTCACAACACATTAGCAGGACAACCATAATAATTAATACAATTCACACTGTTGTCTTCATAGTAATTGTTCTGAGTACAAGATGCAGACATGATAACATTTCTAAACACAGTTTGTACAAATATTTCTTCTCACTGAACTAACAGAAAGTAGTTGTATGCATAGTCCAATATTCCATAATAATATTGGGTTATTGGCAGAACTGGCACTGTTAGAAGCTGTTGACTTGAGCCTTTTACAGCTCAGCACATTAATCTGGCTTTACTTTTTATGCCTCGTAGTTATACTTTTCTACTGGGAGGTCAAGCCCAAGTTAAAGCAAAACCTATGTAACAAAACATGTAATTTTAATGTAACTTCATTGTTATGTATACAGCCTTGGATCTGGTGCCTACCACAGCAAAGAAGCATTATTGTTTATTAAACTTTTTTGAGCTTGTCTATGTTGGTGCTGGCCATGCTCAGCTGCTTCCTAGCCCACTCTGGCCTGGAGACTTCGTGCATCCAGCTTGTGAGTGACACTTGCTATAAAGAATGCTTCTTTTAGGACACTCTTCTTTACTTAGCTATAATTATAAGATCCTGGAAAAATCAAAAGGAAAACTGGAGATTCCTACAGGAGAGCCTGTCAAGAACCTAGGTTGACAGTGAACATTACTGAAAAGAGGACATGGCTAACTCACAACTGCCCAGGTTAGCAACAATACACTCGTTAGCAAAGAGAAACTGAAGCTCTTTGGTTCAAGAGAGAACTGATTCATAGTAATGTACACTGTCATAATCACTGTGTCAGAACATGCATGTATACATACATGTATGCATATGTATGTTTACCATAAAGAAAATATCTAAAATAAAATTTGAAACTCCATTGAACTTTCAAGTTATACTTATGTAAAAAGTTTAGATAATTATTTCAATTATTACCAATATATAAATTTAGATAGTGGTATAATTAATGGAATACAAAGGCACAATAATTATTAATATTATTCATGTCTGAGATTATTTATACAAATTTCTCCAAGATCTTCCTTACAGAGATAATAAGCTAATGCTTATTAATGATGCTCTTGAGCTCTTACCATCAGTGGCAGCATAGGAAACACAGACTACTTACCTACGATGTACTTAACTTATAGAGATTAAGTTAAAATTAAAGAAAATTCATTTTAAGTGTCCTTGAGGGGCATTTTTCTCTATGTTTTTAATTGTTATTTATAATTCACATCATGTGTCCCTCTATAGCATTCTAAGATTATAGGCATGGCACATGTAGACACCTACTAGGTCAGGCATTAAGAAATGAAGATGTACCACCCATCAGGACCTATGTCATCACTCTAGGTATAAGGGAATAGGCAGTGGAAAGCCAGTGAAGAACAGAGCGGTGCAAATTCACAAGATAAGAAACACAGTGACTCGAAAACCAAAGAAACTTATTTGACTGCCAATTTTATGCCTCACTCAAATGAATTCTAAAGAGCCAAAATTAGGGGGGAGATTTGAAAGGCAATGAGGAAGAAGTTTAGGAAGGCATGACCTGCGAGAACCAGTACCTAATGATATACTTGCATCTCAGCTGCTCACCATCACTCAGAAAGGCAAACTGTTCCCATTGGAAGGCTCCTTAAAAGCAGCCAGGGTGCACAACTGTGTATCTGCTTGGCCCCTGATGATCTGGCAGCTTGGCACTGTAACTATCCCAGTGAACCCACATCACTTCTGCTAAGCTAGATAGAAGAGGCATTTGCTAGCAGAAAGATCAATCTAATATTAAAAGGAGTCCTTTGCTGTGAGCAAATAAACAAGGTAAAGTTGGCTAATTGCTATGTAAGATTTATAATGTTAATAACAAAAACTGTCATAGTGATTAATTCTGTTCTCTAAGCATTTCAATTCTCTCCCCTCTTGGCACACAGTAAATATTTTTCCTCTTTTTGCTAAGGCTCTATTCAGCTACTTAACTATTTCTAGGCAAGGTATGAACAGAAACGATGTTTCATTGCTGAATTCCAACCAAGAGGCCAGGGCTGAGTACCAGACACTTTGGGAGGCACTTTGCTCATATCAGCTTAGCTCTCGGCAATCATCCTAGAAAGTAGGTATTATTATTATCACTGTTTCCAATTTACAGATGAGGAGACTGAGGCTCAGAAGAATCGAACAGCTCACTTAGAGTCACAAAGTTACCAAGCGGCAGCACTTCTATTTGAACCCAGGAGTTCTAGCTCCAACACCTGTTTTTGGAGTCTCAAATACTCCAAAATTGAGAAGTGATTGGACCTGGGAAAGAAATCAGGGTACAGTCACCCATTTGAGGCAAAATATGGTTATATGTGATGGCTACAAATCCACTGACACCTTTTATTAAGAGTCAATAGGGACTTGCTCATAATCAAGTTTCATCTTATTGAATGGAATTGTATTAGATTTCCAAGGAAAAGAAAATGTATATGCACATGTGTGTGTGGCTTAGTAATATGGACTCACATCACATGATGACAAAAGTTGGCAAGTTTGGATCTGCACTGTGGGACAGCAAGTTGGAGCAGATTCTGTGGTTCAAGTCCAAAGACTGCCAGACCAGAGCCTCAGGACAGCTGATACTATATAGGAATTCTGAAAAACAGTTAGATAGAGGATTCCCTCTTGCATAGAGAGTGTGTTAGCTTTTTGTCAGTTATGCTGTCACAAAACACCTGACAATTTCAGCCAAAGAATGAAAGATCTGTTTTGGCTCAGTGTTTCAGAGGTTTCAGTTCATGTGGCTGGCTTTTCAGCTGTGGGTCTGTGATGAGGTGGAATGTCATGGAAAGGGAAGCGTGTTACAGAGCTCAGCTGATTACAGCACAGCAGGGGTGGGCAGAGAGGCAGACAGAGAGAGAGGAGAAATGAGAGGGGGTGGAAAGGTAGGGAGAAAGAGAGAGAGAGAGAGAGAGAGAGAGAGAGAGAGAGAGAGAGAGAGAGAGAGAGAGAATGCTCTAGCAGTATTCCTCCACCTTCCACTTTTCTTCCATCTGGACCTCTATTGTATGATGCTACTGTTGTCCAGGGCAAATCTTCCTCCAGTTTGCTGACCCACATGACAATCAGCTCTAGAAAAACCTCCACAGAAAAGCTAAGACATATGAATTACTAATTTTCTACAACCAGTCAAATTGACAATCGAGATTAACTTAGCAACTTCCAGTGCGAGCCACACTTTTTCTACTCAACCCCACTCCCTAAAGATTCTACAGTCTCCCAACAGTGCCACATGTTAGAGACCACAGCCATACACACACGGACCTTGGGGGTCAACCCAAGCCCAAACCATAAAATTCCCCCAGTTTGGAGGGCAATGCGCTTTGCCTCATATAGAACTTTAAAAAAAATTTTTTAGAGCAAAGCTTGGTATCAAATGGGATCTAGAAAGCCCTCTGATAAGCTACAAAATTTTTATGGCTGTTTTAAGCTTTTTTTTTTTAAGCTGTTGTAAATGAATAGACATACATACAGACACGCATGCAGTCTTACAAAACTGAAAGCAATCATAATGTATTATGCACTTAAATATTAATCTCATCCAAGAGTACCTCAAGGTTGTCACACAAAGTCAACCACCACAAGGAGAGAGGCTGATAGCATAGTTCCAGGTAATGTGATAAAGCCCTAGTCAGGGGTCAGATCCCTTGACTCCCAGTCTGTGTGACCAGGACACTATGTTACCCCTGAAGCCCCACAAGAAAGCCACCACTCCAATGGGGTCTGTAAGGCAAAATCCAAGGTGTCTGCTCTAACACTGCTCTAAAACAAGGAAAGAGCACAAAAGAAGTTCAATTCCGTTTTGCCAATTCTTTTGTAATGTGCTGTTTCAAACAGAGTTTTTTTTTTTAATAAATAGTAGTATTTTCTTATTTATTGTAGGAGAGGTTGGTAACACAGGAAGCATGAAACGGTATCTAAAATTAGCTAAAGGGTATCATTTTCCCAAATAAGATCACTTTCATTTATGAAAACTAGAATTTGACCCCTTCAGTTAAAAAGGCTGTGTCTAGCTTATGATAAACAGTAAGAGACAGGCTCCATTAGAGCTCATCCAAGGATTGCTTTTTAATTGCTTCTTTTATCTTAGGAGTTTCTGGGCTGCTCCCTGAATGATTCCTCTTGTCCTCTCTGATACCTGCCACACTTCCTGTCACTACGAGTTTGGTGACCTTCTGTGTGGTGTTACTGAGAAGGAAGCAATATTCTGAGAAGTCCATCGTGGTGCTCAAGGTCAAAGGTACTGCCTCCTGCATAGACCTGTAGATGATAGCTGAATCCTCAGGGCAAAGGATTCAGTCTGGGCAACGTAACATAACCAGATATTGTGAAAACTCAAGAAGTTTACCCAGAGGCAACCATTTATCCTGTAGGAATTTCCATCTTCTAGGCCACCAGAGTGCCAATATTTCCTATTTGGATATTTCCCATGTCCAAAACACTGCAGTATACTTTCCAACCATCAACTGTTTTTTGAATTGTATATCCCTGAAGCTAATATGATGATGCAAAGTTTATAGATGTCACAGCCAAGCAGTGAGTAGTCTCAGTGACTGGTGTGGAGTCCCCTCCTAGAGAGTGCTGGAGCCAGAGTATGAAGCTCATGTCATATTGCTTTGTCCACAGCAGGAGTGAGAAAAATAGCTTTCTGGGAAGAGCCAGATAGAAAGTGTTTTAGGCTTTACAGACAATAAATATAATCTCTGCCACAATTACTCAACTCTAGTGTTATCAAACAAAATTAAGCCTAGAAAATACATGTTATGATCTGGATCGTAAATGCCTCTAAAGGCCATGTGTAAAAGCCTGGCCACTAGTCTGTGATGCTATTAGGAAGTGACTTATACCTCAGGTATCAGGACCTAGATGGTAGAAGCAGGTCAGAGAGTGTCCTTGAAGAGGATGTTGGAATCCTGTTTTCTCACCCCCACCATTTGCTTCTTGCTGCTTTAAGTTGAGTTTCACTCTACCTCATGCTCCCACCATTTTGTACAGCCTCACCACAGGCCCAGAGACAACAGAGCCCAGTGAGCATGGACTGACACCTCTGAAACCATGAGCCAAAAGGGATCTTTCTTCCTTTAAGTTTATTTCCTCAGATACATTGTTACAGCAACACAAAAGCTAACTACTTACAATATGTAAACAACGGGCATGACTGGATTTCGATAAAACTTTATTGTTCATTGGCAGGGCTTCTGAAGCCAGCAGCTAACCAGATCTGACCCACAGGCTGTAAGTGGCAATTGTTAACTCAGACACTTCAAGGCTGTGTCTTGAGAAAGAACTGTAGAGTGAATCTAAAGCTCAGCAGTGAGACTCACATGCTCTCCTGTACAACTTCTGTTTCCTGATGAAAGAGCTTCTGTTAACAGGTGAAGACTAAAAAGATAGATCATCTCTATTGTGAAATGAATTTAAATTTTAGGGAACAGGTAGCAAGGTGTTGGAACATACAGTAAAACAAATCGGCTTTCACTGGAACCTGAAGGTCAATTCAAGAATATTTTCATTGGGAATTAGAGGTGGAGGATCAAGGAAAATAATAGCACCATTTAGGATGCAAGTGTGGAGAGATGCCCAGGGAAGGGCAAGCATTCTTGTCTTTTCTCCTTTTCTTCCTGTGTCCTAGGAAGGACATTGGGATGTCATCTTTCTTCTTAAGAGAGCAAATCAGCTTTAAGATATTGGCTGAGTTCCCAGGAAGTGTAGCACCCTCCACTGAGCAGGTGGGAAGCTAGGTTTTGGAGAGGGGAGTTCACTCAGATTGACTGAGGTTTGGGGTTCTGGGATTCTTGGGAGCAGGAAGGCATCTGCCCCAGAATGGGGTAGAGACAGACCTGCAGTCTCGGTAGTTGAACCACTGAGTCAAATCATGGCATCACTTTCACTGATTCCAAGTGACCATCCCTGTTCACATTTACACAAATACAAGGGCTGGGCAAAGATGAAGGTCAACAAATGGAGGGACAAGAGCTCAGCCCAAGGCATGAGGCAGCCAGCACAGCCCAGGGCCAGGTCTCATGAGACCCTGTGTGGAAGTTTAGTGAATTGTGGGCCTGTTGGAACCACATCAAGATTTCACTGGCTTGCAAACAACTTGAAGAGGAAGGAGTGTGAAGAAGGAGAAAATTCCAACTATGATGACTGTTGAAGGACAGATTCATTTACAGCTGGAGACAAAGGTGAAAGTGATAAGATGCGTGTGTGCCCAAGTTCTTGTTTTTAATCTTCCTCAGTGTCTGTGACGACTTCACGGGATCCAGGATATGAAGGCTCAGTCACACAGCCTGACATCTCACAGAGACTACACACCATTTCTCCCCATAGTCTCCTTGTCTCCTTCTCCTATCAGTCATTCTCCTGCCCCTTGAGAATCTGAGGAATCCCTCCTATGGACTGATGGAGACTTGCTTATGGTGAACTGCTGGCTCACTGCCTACTGTTTGAATCTTTGTAACTGTGTACTTGGCCTGTTCCTCTCTCCATGTCCATTTCTCAATCCTTTGTAATCCTTCCCAGAATACTGAGCTCTTCCCTCTGCACCCCAGAATCTGAGCAGAAATGAGCCAGCAGTTGGAAGTCTGGCTCATGTCCACCCAAGGTCAGGTAGGCTGGGGAGGACACTGGGGAGACCCTGGCAAGAGGTCGGAGGCTCCGAAGCCTGTTGTGCGCAGCAGGGGAGAGGAAACAGCTCTTCAGGAAGCCCCCTCTGGGTTCTCATTTGTGTGTTCGCTGGCTGGGAAGAAGGGGCTAAAGTAGGGGGTCTCAGTGGCCCAAATTCTGAAAATCAAAGTAATATACACTTAAAACTTCTGCATATTTCTCGTCTCTAACTCCCAGGGATGCTCACGACGACTCACGAACGCTAAGTGCCACATTGGCTTCCTGCTTCAAGTATCACTCATTCAGCTCTGATGAACAGGCTGTCTCCACAAGCTGGGCATGTGACATTGTACCACTTCTTTGTGGTCGTGTGTGTGTGTGTGTGTGTGTGTGTGTGTGTGTGTGTGTGGTAGAGGGTCTCACTGCCCAACTCAGACTCGTAGAGTACACCTGGTGGGTGGCGTGGCATAGCATGTAGAGCCAGAGATCAAACCTGTTCCCTGCTCTTGCCAAAGCAGCTGCTTAGTCTGCTAAGCTATCTTACCAGCCCTTCATGAGCATTCTTCAAGGACATTTTGTGTCCTGTAACAAAGAAGACTCTGGCCCCAAGAGGTGGCTCCTCATTCCTGAGTCTCAGGTCAGCCCAGACCTTCTAGATCTCTGTACTAGGCATGGCTTTTATGTCTAACACTTTTAACATCTCAGGCCTTACTAACATTTAAGAGGTTGATTCTCCTAGAATAACCAATTTTTAGAGACAATAAATTACCAGCTTTTTCATGTATGCAAACCCACTCATCCAGAAGCCATGTCCTCAAGGGACTCCTTTATTTATTTAACAGGCTCTTCAGGGCTGTCAGCCTCCCAGCCACTCTTCACTGGCCCTAATCACCCCAGGGCTAGAAATTAGCGATATAGTCCCAACATCTCAGAGGCTACAGGAATTATTCCAAGTAGCAAATCCTAAACCTGCTCACGCTGCCTCTCATATTCCTTCCCACAGAAATCAGGACAAAGGCGCCTACCTCTCCTTCTCACTCCCTCTGCCTCCTGATCAACCTTGGTGCTTTCCCATGTAGGCCCCCTGCCCTACCATGCCCCTCTCTGTCAGAAATATGTATAACTTTTCCCAAGGCCACCATCCTCTGATTTGCTGAAATCAAGATATTGACTAATACTAAAGCCTACAACTTAAAGCAGTCATAGCTCCATGAGTTCTGCTGATTGTCGTGCTCATGGGAGTGTTGAAACTGTTGCACTGCCCCGTGTCATCTAGCACAAGTATGTCAAGAAGGGAAATGGAAGGTGTGAGCATTCAGTTTGCATTAGGACTTAAAGGAGTGATTCTTGCATTTGAGAATTCAGTTTGAGCATAATGCATTAAAAGTTAAAAGTTCATACTGTCCATTGAGATAATTACTTCACACTAGCAGATACTTAAACTCCAGCATAAAGAGGTCTTTAAACACCATGGTAATACAAAAGGGACTCATAATGTGGAATTAAAGATATAATATTATAATGTTGCATGTTATAATCTCGATTTTATATGTGTGTATAATCTAAATGAAGCCACAAAATAAAAACCTTCTTGAAGGGTCCTATGGATCCCAAAGGGTGTAATAATAAAGCAATTTTTATGGTCTTGTTGATTCCAAAAATGTAGGAGAAGCTGCCTCTCCTCAAGACCCTTTTCTTCTCAATTCATGAATTTTGTTAAAGTCAGTTTTCTAGATTAAAGGGTTTATCTAGCCTCACATGGTGAACCTCAAGTCTCTGGCATGACAAATTATTAAGTCGATAGTGACAAAGGATGTGCTTCATCATCTCACTGAGAGGATCGCATCAGTTTCACAAGGGTGTGACCTGTGTGGTCACTCTGGCCCCTGTATTCAGAAGGGACCCACCCTTGCTCCAACTCTTTGCTGTCACTCCCTGGAAAACCTTCAGTTTTTAAAACTAGATACTGCATAGTTATATGTCGTACTGAGCACCTCGATTTGTGCATCTGGTCCTGCGGGACCCCTCTCCTGTCAGCGTCTATGTGGGAGAAGCCAGGCTACCAGCAGCCCTAGCAAGCTGCCTGGGATTGTTCAAGGCTGTCATGGCACCCTGATCAGAGGCTGGCCATGCAGACAACTGCTCCCTGACAGAGATGCAATTAACACATTAAAATCCTTCAAAATTCAGTTCACATCAGGTTAGAAAATAAGAATCATCCTAATTCAGTGGGAAATATAAGTACAAGAAGAAAATGAAAACCTTAAATTTTTTTCCAAACCTTATATAGCTGGTTTTTCTCTCTTATTGATCTTGCATTCCAATGTTTGGTAGCAAATTAATCTGAGTGGTTCAAAGAGCTGATTTCATTACAAGAGACAAATCCTTTGATGCCTGGAGCAGGTTGGATGGAGCTAACGTTGGCAGGTAGGAATATTGCTGCTTTGCATATGTTAATGGTGTAGAAAAACTAATGTCTGTGCCTGAACAAACACTGAAGGTGAGTCCCACCCTGTCATTCCTTCCCAGGGACATTGGAGAGTGCAGATGCCATCACTCTGGCTACAGAAATCAACTTGGTCCTTAGGCCCTTCCACCTTCTTTTAAGATCTCATTTTCTTATTGTGAGCAACCTGTAACCCCCAATTTCCTCAGATAATGCATCCTTCCATCCTGGGATGCCTCATGGCTTCCCCCTCTTGTTTATCAAACATTACATCCTGTCATCCAATGGCTCTAATCGAGCCTCGTGCCCCTGAGAAACATTTAGGCCAATAATATTGCTGAGAATGTTGCATTTGTATGTGAGGAGTGTTTGCATTTTATAAAATAGGAGACTGCTAGAGAAGCAGCGTTCTAGTCCACAAGGAATGCTCCATCTTGTGGGCACTGAGGAAACCAGCAAGTGGTGAGGACATGGTTGGGGAGTAAGATCATGGAGGTGTGCTGAGAAAAATATTTCTGTTCACCTATCACTTGGAAAACTTATACTGTCAAGAAAAAGAGATGTTTCATAGCTGAAGAAGTTGCTATACATTTCCTTGCAAGCATTTGCCCCCCAAAATTGCAAAAAAAGCCCTGAAATGAATAAGATATCCTGAGGGGCATCTGCCAAGGAAATGCCCTGCATTCACTTTGTGATTCATTATGTCTGAGTTGTCTTAAAACTCCACAACTTATGGAAAACTGACTGTGAGAGCATTGCTTCTTGCTTCTGATACCGAAATAAATTGTACCTAGTAGCAATATATCTGATTATTGCCTTGAGGGTGTCCATTAACTTTTGTTTTATTTATGAATTTATTTCAGTATTTCTTCTTTCCTCTGTGTGTGTTGAATTTTTCTTTTAACTAATTGTAACATTTTAGAATTTTCCTCATCCATTAATGAATAAAATAATTGGTGTATTTATTTTTAAATTATATGAGGACCATTATTTTGCATTTGTAAAAATTACCTTAAAACAGGATCCTTGCTCAGTTATAGGAGATGATTGTGGTGAAGGTTCAGTGTCCTCCAGGGCTGCTGCTGAGCTGTTTTCACTAACATAGCTGGAAATTTTATATTTAAAGGTCAAAGTCCTACTAAAGGGCCAGGGCTTCCTTTAGTTTATGAGCTGACGAATACCCTGCAGTTATCCAGTTAGCCAAACAATGAGAATTGATAGCAGGCTTGTACATGCTTACTTACTTTATGTTTGTCTTTGTTTTTTTAATTTGCCACACACCATTTATCAGAAGGAAACATTTCCATCTGTTTTTAGTTTAATTCCAGTTACATAAAAGTGAGTAAGAAATTTTACTGCTTCTTTGGCATTTCTGCAGTTATCATTTCATGCTTCTACATTGCACTGGTAATGTAATGAACTGCATGAGTAGATTTCTCTGAAGTTGAAGCAGGTCCCATTCCTGAATCATACCATGTTCGATTTCTTAATATTCAATTTATTGATGTTTTATTTTTAATTGTTTATCTATGTTGATAAAGAGAGATTGAACATTTTTTCCTTGTTATTTCTTAGGCTTCAGTATTTACAATTACATTATAGCATAAGTTGAAGACTAAGCTTTTCTTGGGGCAGAATAAATTTATGGATATTTTAATAATTAATGTATCTTTCATATTGTTTTGTCTCTTGAGTTGATTTTATGAAATCACAATCTCTGGAAAATTGTATAAGATTGAATTTTATTGGACTCAGTTTCTGCAGTGACTCTGAAAGCCCTTACTGCATCTTGCATTACATATCATTTTCCTTTCTGTATGTTGTTTCTTTGTTCTCTAACTTTTTTCTGAAATAAATCCACCAAAGATTTACACATCTTTATTAACATTTCAAAAATCTATCTTTCATTTTTCCTACTATTTTTCTCTTGTTTATTTTTCTTCCATTTATGTGAGTTTGTCCTTCCAAGTTCTTCCATGAATAGAATATAGGAAGAAATCTCTGTGCTTCTTCAAATATTTTTCACTTAAACTTTATTATCCAAATACAACACCAACCCAAGGTCAATAAATATTTAGAGAAGGATTCATTTCATTTTGATTAATATTAAAGTACAGTTTGATGAAAATTGCACATTTACCAAGTGGTGCTTCCAATAGGACTTGGATTGCACTGGAAATGTCATCTCACAAGATAAACAATAAAGACAGGCAAGCGTTATTTAAAACTATGAATACATATTTATCTTAATAGTATAAATGCCTTCATTTGAATTCACCTTTTTGGCATTCATTATAAAGTTTTATCAGGGCCCCACAGGTCCACTAGTAAAAAGACCAAAATTCTAGCCCCTCTTTAAGTTTGCATTTCAATATGGGCAATAGACAATAAATGATAAATTAAAAAAGCATCATATATAGTTTCAGGTAGAGATAGTGTGTTGAAGAAAATACAACAGGGCTAATATAGGGGATCAGATGTGGTAGAGGCTTCCCTTATGTTGATGGAAATTTAGTAATAAATATGCTGTGACTTGTTTAATGGAATTTTCAAAGCATACCTTGACAGAACCAATAAATACAGTAGTAGAAGAAAAAGAGAGTTGGACTAACAATAAAATTGTGTGTATATTTGTATACTTGGTTACCTGCATAAGACCAGCAGATTTCTCTAATTTTCAGACAAGAAAACAAAGTAGACATATTTATTACACAGCAGCCTGTTTTACCTACTTGGTGCAATATGGTAGGAGTTGCTATTAAATAGCTGAAGGCATTATGAATCAAAAAGAGAAACATAGAATTATAATTACCATTGAAATGTTGGCCATATTATATTTGCATTTTGCTGCACCTGTAGGAAATTTCTTGCATTTCTCTCCCTCTTCCTCTGCAAGGGACACTTTCTCCAGTGTGCTTATCTAGTTTGCGCAGTCACATGATCGCAGGGACTGCCACTGCCCCTATTGCAAGTGGGAGTGTGGAAACCAGAGTCCTGGGCAGGTTGGCAGCTAGCAGGTAGACACAAGGTCCGGATCTGTACTGCAGGAAAGAACCCCCAGCATCTGTACCTCTATTGTAATCCTTCACTCCCTTCCTATTTTTTCCATTTCCATTTTAAAAAATCAGTTGTGGTGGAATTTCTTCCTGGCAATTTGCCCCAGGTATGAGTAGCAGGAGGAGATCCTCTGAAGGGTTGCCAAGGACAGATGAAAAATTCTGAAAGATTTTTTTTTTTTTTTTTGCCAAGAGCACTGCAGATGGAGTAATGTTTAATTGCTCTATTTACATCTTCACAAGTGCTGGCTCAGGTTTCAGGGGCTTCTGCTCTGGTAGCCAGAAGGGGCCCACTCTTAGCTCTCTGGCACAGCCCAGATGTGCTCACCTGACCCTTCTCCTCCCCATCCTCACTCCCACTTCTTTCTTACTCTCTTTTGATTTTATTAAGAAAATGTTTTATAGAGGCAGTGGTTGGGTCTGTGCAGATGTTCATTAAAAAAAAAAAAAAGACAGAAAAGGCACTCTTCTACCTTGAATTTCACCCTTTAAAAATATTTCCACCTAAATTGACTGGGTTTTTCACAATGGATATTAAGCCAGGTCTCAACCAGTAAAGCACTATTGGAAATGCGACCTATTACTGGTTATTTGACTAAATAAATGGAACAAGCCTTTCTAAAATTGTCTAGTTGAAGGAAGGTCTTCTCCTGTTGGGACCCAATTAATCACTTATTTGCCTCAATTATTTCACAGATGTTGACTGGGAAGGCCAGTCCCTGGCAATCTGTTTGTACCTCTTTGTGATCTCTACTCAATCTTAGAAGCAGAGAAGCCAAACTGAAATCCATATTAGACATAAAAATCAATGAGATGCATTTTCAGGAATCACACATTTTTACTAGTTACCAAATTACCAACTTTTCAGCTCAAAGCACCATAGGAATTTCTCCTTTGAAGCACCTGACAATGAAACATTTCATTGTCTTCCAAAAGTATTTAACCTCTGCATCTGTCAGTCTATATCATGTGCTTTTCAAAAGAAGGGACACAGTAAATATTTCCTGTATGAATTAGTAAGTGAAAAGATATATGAGAGGAAGGAAGGAAGGAAGGAAGGAAGGAAGGGAGGGAGGAAGGGAGGAAGGAAGGGAGGGAGAGAGGGA
>PVJA010000570.1:104736-164577 GCA_004027025.1 Myocastor coypus | reverse complement strand
ATGTGTGAAAAACTACAAATTAAAACAACATAAACAGATTCTTATGTGTTGCCTTCTAAATTCATTAAAATCTATATTTACAGAGCATGGATGACAGAATGCTTGAAGGCCCTGTGTCTCCTACTTTCTGCTTTCTACTTTACACTTTTGCACATTACCATGTTTTTGAGTTGGGGAAAACCAATGGCTTCATTTTAACCAATAGGGTATAGCAAAGTAGAAGTTATGTTGGCAAAGTTTGTTCTTTTCTGATCAATATGACATGGGAAACGCAAGGTATGCTGGAGATGTAATTGAGGTAACCAGCCGAGTTATGTTAATGAAAGAGAAGGCTAACCTGGGCGTGACTGCCTTAATCAGATGATCACTAAGGAAGCCATGAAAAAGCTTCACAGCGGCCCTTATAGAAGAAAGCTGAATTACAGAGCCACAGGAAGTGAACTCTGAAAAAAAAAAAAAAGAAAGTGAGCACTGGTGAACCCGTAACACTTGTGTTATCTTTCTTTTAAGACAGAACATGTTAATGTGGGAATTTTTTTTTTCTAAACTAAAAGTTTTGCCTGAAAAAAAAATGGGTTTGGGGCTGCAGCACGGGCATGAGTATTGAAGTGTTCATTTAGAAAACAATTATGTACTGATATGCTTTGTCTTCTATATTCAATGCAATCACATTTACTTTCCAACTGACAAAGGGTTGAAGTCAGTGGTTCCTGGGCAATCTAGTTAAGCTTGGCTTCCCTCATTGAAAAGTACCGAGAACCTTCATGTTGTTCTCACATTCTTCCTCATATTTGAAACTTTTCTTTTTATTTATTTTACGTGCTGTAAACTTCAGAGTAAAATTTGAATGAAGACAATTTTGCTTCATTATATTACATTGACTACAATTGCAACTCTTTTGCTGCAAATTAAAACACTATCAATATGGAATAATGCAGCAGGAAATATTGAACGGAAAAGTGTCGTATTCTAGATTTCAATATTTATTAATTATATGGATTTGAACATATAAAATAACTTCCCTAAATAACACTTTCAACATTTGAAAAAAATGTATATTCTTGCCTAATTTAGAGCTTCATTGAAGATTAAACAATGCTCAGAATTTCCTAACATTGCTATTGAACATGAATGTATTTCTACTTTTTATGTGCTTTGTTCTCCAAAATAGACATAAATCAAGGTATTTTAGCTCTCAGTAAAAAGTTGTTGATTTTCTAATTGCTGTCATTTTCCCTAAGAATACTGAAAACATAGTTGACAAAATGTCAGCTCTTATAATGTTAAAATGATTAAATATAAAATAATTCAATGCACAGTTGTACACACACACACACACACACACACACTAACATACCATGGAAGCTCTCTATGAGGAGACACCCTGACATTTATGAAGCTACTTAGACCATTTAAAGTACAAAAAAACAGAGGAAATTAAGTTGAACCACCAAAGCTTTCCTAGCATAAAGGGCAACCTTTCTCCTACAAAAACACAGGAGAACTAAAAACTACTTTGTTTAGTTTAAATGTGAAGATGTTATCTACTTCATCTATGTGTTTATGTAACACATAATCTACAAGGGCTTATTGCAGATTCAAATATGTAGTTATGAGAATATTGCCAATTTTGTAACTCTACAGAGGTGGAAAATAGTAACAACGTGTGAAATTGCAACACAGTTTTCCCACAGATTTTTATATTTATGTCTCGCTAAAGCCATGATCATGCATTAGTTATTGACATTTTAAATGTTTACATTCTGCTATGCAAATAAACAAAAAGAAGCACCTCTGAGGAGCTCCTTCATCTGTTAAATGAACACCTCTGGCTGGTTCTAATTGTTTCAGATTCATGAGTGCTTCTCTCAGGGGCCAACAGAGAGCTTCTGTGCACAAGGAGTGTCTACCTGCAACAGTGCTGCAAATTTCTTCAGAAATAAAACAAATGAATATTTCAGTGTAAACTAGGTGTGGTAGTACGCACCTGTAATCCCAGCAGTCTCCAGGCTGTGGCAGAAGATTCACTGTGAGTTTGAGGTTAGCCAGGGATGCACAGTGTGTTCATGGGTAGCCTAAATCATGCAATGAGACTCTGGCTTAAAAAAGGAAACCTTCAGTTTAAATGTATTTACTCTGGATTAGAAATCATTTTAAAAAATCATAATTTTAGCCAGGTGTGGTGTCTCATGTCTGTAATCCCAGCACTTGGGAGGCTGAGGCAGGAAGATCAGTGTGAGTTCAAGAGCAGCCTGAACTGCATAGAAAGACCCTGTCTCAAAAAAAAAAAAAAAAAAAAAAAAAAAAAAAAAAAAAAAAAAAAAATCAGAATTTTTTATTACTTCTAGTGGATTTGCAGGATATTGATTAAAATAACATGAATCAAATTCAAAAGGGCAAGAGGAACCCAGTTTTGGACAGAACAAAGACGCTGGCATAAGAGACCATAGTAATTGAAACTGAAATGAATAATGTTACCATTAGCTTGGAAAATTGCCTTAATTGTGAATCGCGATGTCCACTAGACTGGGTAAATGCTTACCAGGTTAGTGAAGCACGCTTTTGGGTGTGTCTGTGATGCATTTCCACAGATGATTTGGTCCCCTTCTTCCATCTCCTTGGTCTGAGCAGTTAATGAATTATTACCCTTCCTGCACAGAGATGCACACTGCGCACTCTGTGGCTCTGATCCTGTGAACCTACCTAATAAGCCCTCCGGTTTACACACTTTCTATATGGTCTGTCCCTCTGCAGCACCATAACCAATAATATTATAGAATAGTTAAGATGAACAATGAAAATGTTACTCATTTCAAAAGCATGTTCATTTTGCCAATTCATATATACATAAACACTTACGCATCTCAGTGAAGATTCAATATTAAAAGCGCAATGTATTACCTAGATATATAGAAGAAATCTTGAATAATTGAAGAAGTGAGGCCTTTTCGTTACATTCAGAATGGAAAAATTCAATATTATAGTACATAAATTGAGCTGTGGTGAAGATGAGGCAAATTAAAACCAAAATGCTAATGAAATGGTTTAATATTTTAATAAATATTTCGAGTTTACTGATGAATACAAATAATAATTACTGAAGACATTTTTCATTAAAATTGGGATTACATAATAATAACAGTAAAGATTGAAAACAATAGAACTGGCATAATTTTGGCAATAGTCAAATAGTTAAGCAGGTAACTGTGTAGAAACATACACTACATATATATTTAGTATGTTCTCGAATTATAATTGTCAGTCAGCAGAAAGGAATACATTACTCAAAATTAGCTGGAACCAAACCAGAAATAGTCTATAAGTCAGTCAAGTGAAAAAAAAAAAAAAAACTTTAAATGGCCTATTAATAATATGACATATATTATTAATTGAAAAGACTAAGCATTTAAATTTAGAAAAATATATATTTAGTAATTATGATATATTCACATTGAAATTATATTAAAGAATGATTTATGATTTGAAAAATTGCTATAATATATTATTTCAAAAAGAAAAGCTACAAAATTATTCAAGTTCATCTATTCTAGCATTTATAAAATGGAAAGTGTACTCAAAAATTGGCAATAGTGATATACATATATATATATATATGATTTAAATATTCACTTTTTCACTTCCTTTACTATTTTTATGCTGAATATATTTGTTGCACTCTTCCTACAAATTAATAACATAATTTAAGTTTTCAATAATATCTTTTCATTACCCATACATAAGACATTAGATCCACAAGTATTTTGAGATTTATTCAATGTTTCATAATGATATTATTTTAGTATTAAGGCATTATTGATTTTCACTCCTTGCTTTATGATTGTATGATACAGTCAGAAATAAGACATAACTTTATTTATTTTAATTTTTATGTATTTAGTACAGTGTCTACAGGGTCTCACTCCACACTTGTAGTTATCCTCTTGTTTGCAGCCTCCCAAGTGCTGGGATTGCAGGTGTGCACCACCGCACCCAGTCTCAATCACAGTCTCAGCATTCTCTGGGGCTAGAGCCAGCACTGCACATCAGGGACTGAACCCCTGGTCCCTGTGTCTGCCTAAGCAGGTGCTTTAATCCTAAGACATCTAGACGTAATTTTTATTTTATTTTTTAAATGTATTTATGTTATGGCCAGCTCAGCCTGCCCTGAGGGTGGGGCTGGCACACCATGTGGTAACAAGTATAGAACCACAGTCCTTGTGGTTGCCTAAACTTGCCTAAGCAGGCACTTTAGATCGCTGAGCTATCTCACCAGCATCTCTATACATAACTTTTAATGGTGAGATTATTAATTATGTTCCTAAACCATCTGTTAAAAGCATATGAATGCTGCATGAACCTCCAGCATTATGTTATTGACTCATATATATATATATATATATATATATATATATATATATATATATATAATGATTATATAGAGATATATTATTAGTTAAATGTGTTCCTAGTATAAAGCATATTGCTGAATTTTGTTTCTTGATCCACTCTGTCAGTCTGTTACTTTGATTAGTGAATTGAGGCCATTTGGTCATAAAATGGTTATATACATTGGTTATATACATAGTTTATAACTTACCTATAAGGGCTTATTTTAGTCAAGTTATTTTTCTACTGTAGGTTCCCTACATTTTCCTCTAATTAGTTCCTCTACTTGGCAGTTCCATTCTGCTATTCTTGAAGCTGTGTTTATTTCACTCTCTTTTTGGAATATGTGTCAAAACACTTTGCAGTGTTGGTGTGGTGGTCATGAGTTTCTTCATTTGTTATCTTGGAAGTGTCTTATCTCTCCATTAAAGTTGATAGATAGTTTTGTAGGGTACAACAATCTAGTTTGGAAGTTGTTTTCTTTCATCACCTCAGCTATCAACCCAAGCTGTTCTTGATTTGATGGTCTATGTTGACAAATCTACCATAGTTCTCATGGATTTTAAATTATAGGTAATCTGATTATTTTTTCTAACAGCTTTTAACATTCTCTTCTTATACAAAATTTATGGGATATTGATTATTACGAGTCTAGTGGTAGATTCATTTTGATTATGCACAATTGGAGATCTATATATTTCACATGTCAGATTCTTTCCTCAGGCCTGGAAATTTTATTGCTACTCCTTTTGAAAAACCTGCTGTTTTACTGTTTTTATACTGTTTTACTTGGCATCATTTTTCAGGTGCTGAATTGTTATTTCCTGGTTTCTTGTTATTTTAAATGATATATCCTTTCTCCTTTGCTAGCTACAATGCTGTCTTCAAGGCCTGAAAGTCTATCTTAAGTTTCATTCAAGTAGTTTTTCCAGCTTTCAATGGATCCCAATTTCTTGTATATCTATTTTAATCTATTTTATGCATTCTAATTATCTCTTATATTGTCCATTCAACATTTCTATGTTTCTATTTTCTCCTTTTTTTATTCTATTTCTTCTTTTGATGTATTGAGGTGTTCTTTCATGAATTTGTCATTTCTTCTTTTATCTTAGCAATTATCTCTGGTCTGATTTCTCCTATAGTGTGATGAAGTTTTTCTTTATGTTATTTGATATCATCTCACAAATTTCAAGTGTGTGATTTCCAGGTTCTTCTATGTCATTTTCTCTTGGACTTATTCTTGAATGGCTGGAGATATGACATTGCCTTTTGCCCCTTCATGTTGACATTTTTAAGTTCCCAGTGTTCACTAGGTCTCAGTAGTGATGTTATGGGAGCAGGGTACAGTACAGTAAAGGGGAGGTAGTTTTACCAAAGCTCCTGCTGTATGGGTTTCAGCTTGACTTTCACCATGGTAGAGGGAGGTTGCGGAGGGGTGAAGCTCTACAAGGCTCTTGTCATGGTGGGAGGCGCAATGTAGGGCCACCAAGCCTCCCACAATGGTGATGGGTGTGGGGCAGGCCTTACTAGGACCCTGTAGCTGTCTGATGTTTGACCACCAGGTCCCTATAGTTGTTCAGTGTCCACTTGTCTTTTGTGATGGTGGCAGAAGGGGCCAGAGCTCAGCAGGTCTCCATCAATGGTATGTGGGATGATGGCTTACTATTTTCTTTAACATGATGTTTTGTAGTTCTACCAATTTCCTTACACATAGCATGATTTTGTTCATCTTTTAAAAGTCTCATATATTTCATCTAGTCATCTTTTCCTAAGTATAGTAATAGAGTAATTTTATATCTTTAATACTATAAATAAAACAATAAAGATAATTATAGAAATACCTATTTCATATCTTTGCTTTCTTCAAATATTGTCAATAGTGCCATAATGAAAATGACTATCTAAGTATCTATTATGTAGACTACTCCATTCTCTTCAGGTAAACAGGAGTGGTATAGTGGGATCATATGTAATTCTTTTATTTCTTAAAGAATCAGCATTCTTATTTCTATAGTATCTATACTAATTTCCAATCCCCCTACCAGTATAGAAAAGTTTTTACTCATTATTTATTTATTATCTTGGTTCTAGCCATTCTGACTGAGGTGAGACGGAATCTCATTCTATAAAAGGTTTCATTTAGATTTCTCTGACAGGTAAAGTTATTGAACATTTTTTCATGTATTTCCTTAAAATTTGTTCTTTTGAGAAGTTTCTGTTCTGTGTAGATCCTTCCCCACTTTTTCACTGGATCACTTATGATAATCTAATTATGTGTAAACTGAGCTGTGTCTGTGCATAATTCCAGAGGTCACTGGAATGTCACCCAACAAACTGAGCATAGAAGATATACCTTAATTTAACGTGGCAGGGCCTAACAGATTTCTGCCCTGGGTGGGATAAAAGGGAATGATACAGGAGGCTACCTGTATTTTACTTGAGTGGGTGCATCCTTTGCAACTACTGTGGAGCTCAGATCCCAGGTATTATGTCCATTCAAAGCAGACTCATACTGGCAACCTTCTTGCTGATGGATTCATAAATGCCAAGGAGCAACTTTAAGTAAGATAGGAATGACTGACAACAAAAGAAGTACAGAAAATTAAAATCAATAACAACATGAGAATAGAGTTAGTTCCCTATGCAATGAAGAAGGATACATGAATAGCACATTAAATTTTAGTATCAATCATTGAGTAGATAATGAAGAAACTTAGTGCATATTTTAAACAATGTAAGCTTTTTATTAATAAACCAGGAAACCAGAAACAGAAAATATCAATAGATAAAATTATCAAGGATACACTATACCTTAAAAATATATTCCACTTACAGTATGTGTAATGAATTATAGATATAGGTGGGGCTTACTTGATACTATTTAACTGAAGCTAAAATGTTACACATAAACCTTATTTTAAATTTTTTCAATAAAAATTTTTCAAAAAAATGAATGAAATTGATTCATGAGGAAGAACTGATAAAATATTCCCTCCTGATACCTTTCAGATCCCCATGCCTTCTTGTGCTTTTTCTTACTCATTCTTAAAATTTGAGTTCAAGAACGATTTTCCCCAAATTATTAAAGCAGTTTCTCCTTGCACCACAGCAGTTGTTATACATTATTGAGGAAATAAATTCTAACATCACCATCCTCTCCAGGGAAAAAATTTCCCAAAAGAAAACTGTATTTATTTATCTTTGACTATCATGTTTAAAATAATGTTTCACACAAACAATTTACTCAATAAGAGATCTTCGGAACTTCTATTTGAATTTTCAGGATATGTGAGTTTTATGAGTTATCTCATTATATATGCAAATCCCATTCTCCCCATTACTGGGAACAAGGGGAGAAGATCCATATGTTCTCTTTAAAGGTATTAAAGTCTGTCCTGTTATATTTTGATGTCTATGTGTCCCCAGTGTCCCCATAAAAGCAAGTGAGAAAGTTAGTGATTTCTATAAACAAACACGTATCTCAACTGACATACATTAACACTTTATTAAAGATTTTGATCCAAAATATGTTCTCAGGTAAAGTGTTAAGTAAGCTAGTGAGTGTGTGTGTGTCTGTGTGTTACACATATAACTTCTTTGAAGCCTTTATCTAATATAAAAGAGATTATTAGGAAGTTTCTTTCAAAGCAAAGAAGCACATAAACACTGAGAAAAAATTTCCCTGTCTTTTAACCTTTTAGTTCTCCACTGTCTAATAAGAGGGTGACTTTTGTAGAATACTTTTAAAACTTCAATAATAATTCCTTCCAGCCACTTTTGTGTGTCTGAACATAGATTCTAAACCATTATCTTTTACTCTCAAGTATCCTTACGTGATTCAGAGGATGGATCTTCTTTTACAAAGTCAGTTTTTGTATATGTCAGATTATTATTTGCTTCTAAAAGCACAATATCAATTCTTTTTCAGATCAAGAAACTATAACAAAGATATGATTTACCTTCTACATGCAAACCAAAACTAAATTGATGAATTATACAAAATAATGGTGTTCTGTGTGCTGAGTGTAGGACACAAGATGAGAGTGATCCTGGAGGAAAAAAAAAAAAAAGATACAGAAAGCAGTCCTAGAGTTGTCACAGTTCTTTGTCTTAAGAGATTCCCAAAATAGACAGGAAAAAGCAAGTTGAAACCAAAGACATCTTGAGTTGTCAGTCCAGGAAGTTCACTTCAGAGAACTTCACAGAAAGAACAGCATAATAAAAAGAAATTCTCCAAGGATCAACAGGGTGTCTCCTCTGTGTGTCCTCAGAATACTGATAAATGTATTCATTGAATAAACTAACCAAGGTGCAGGAAAGTTCTGAACAAAAGAAGTTAGGAGACTGAGGTCATGCTTACACAGGATCAGTGAGATTGCAGAATGTCCTAAACTATAGGGCTTTGGGTAGCATCCTCACTCCCTATTGGATAGGATCAACTTCAGCCTAAATGATTCTTAGGCCCATCTGATGAATTTTTACTTTCTCCAAGTAATTTAACCAGATTGCAGAACAGCACTTAGATATATGTATAGAAAGACAAAAATATCCAAGCAGCAAATGCAAAGTTTAAAATATATGGCCTGAAATAAAAAATAAACTGGTCAACAAAGAAGCACAGCAATGTGAAACATGATCAGGATAAAGAAATAATTTATTTATTCATTAAAATGGCTATACTCATAATTATTAGAATAAACAGGAAAGAACTTTTAAAATTATTAAATGTATTTCATATGTTCAAAGGCTAGTAGAAACATTAAATAAGTTACAGATGGCTTTTATTTTTTTATTTTTATTTTATTTATTTGTTTGTTTGTTTGTTTATTTATTTATTTATTTATTTTTGTGGGACTGGGGTTCAAACTCAGGACCTTGCACTTGCCCAGGAGGCACTTGTGCTTCGGAGCCATCTCCCCAGCTCCTTAGATGGCTTTTAAAAAAATGATGCAAATAGAATTTCTAAAGCTAAGAAAACCCACTTGAGATTAAAAAAAAAACAAAATACTATACCAAATGGGGCTAACTTCAGCATATACACCACAGATAAAATGAACATGTAGATGTAAGAATGAAGTTAAGCATTATTGTGTACTAACACTTTTTAAATGATACCCTGCTGTGTTTGTGAGTGGCATAGGAATCCTCCAAGTTGAAGTGTCGAATCTTTGTAGTCAGGGTAGAGATGGTGGAAGGTGGTTAGGCATGTAAGAGCTGGGATCTAGCAGAATGTCCTTAGGTTTTCCTGAACAGACTGTGCCTCTCCTGTAATTTTCACTGTCACATTCCCATCACAGAAAGTGTTGAATATTTGACTTGAGAGATGAATTGATTCACTTGTTTGGCCCTTCTACATTATATTAACAAGCATAATATCCCTTTATGCCCTTTGTATATGCACAACTATATTTTGTCTTTGTGAAGTATTTTATGTTTTTGTTTTTTGGAGATTTGAGCCAATGTCTTACTATGAGCCCATGCTGGCCTTGAGTTTGTGATCTTTCTGCCTTAGTACTATGAGTGCTGGTATACTGACTATTTGCTATTATAATAAAGTGATACGATGATTTTTTAAAAAGAAACAGTTTACTCAGGATCCATTATAAACATTTGCTTCCTACATTCTTATGTGCAAAGACTATTATTATATTTTTAATTTCAACTAAACTTCTGCAATCTAAGTTTAAATTTTAAACATGCATGACAAATGGGCTTTACAACATTCACATTGTTATTATAACCACTACTCTTACAGTTCAAAAATATTTTTAGTAACCTCAAAGAGCATATTGTATTCTTTTATCAGTCTTGCCTTCTTTTAAATCAATCTTTGACAATCAATAACAGCTTTTCTGCACAAGTTAGATAGCTTAGCTTTCTAAGCACCTGCTTAGGCAAGTGAAGGGACCAGGGTTAAATCCCCAGCACCACATGTCACACCAGCTCCATCCTCAAGAGCAATGAGCTGACAACTGAGTCCTGGCATAGTGGTGCATGCTTTCAACCCCAGCCCTGGGGAAGCTAAAGCAAGTGGATCACTAGGAGTTCAAATTGCATAGCGAAACCCTATACCAAATAAATAAATCAATTTTCTGATATATTGATTTACTTATTCTAGATATTTTATATAAATGTAGCAATACAATGTGAACTTTTCTTCTTTCTGATTTTTTTGACTTAGCACGGTTTCAAAATTATACTATGTTATACCTTTATCAGTACTCCATTTTTATACTGATGGACTAAAATTCCATTGCATAAGTATGCCACATTTCCTTATTCATTCATTCATTCATTCATTCAGTTGCCTTGTTTTTGGTCCTTTTTTCTTTTTACTGGATTTTTTTTGGTAGAATTTTTGTGGGAAGGAAAGTTTATTGCTTCAGTTTTGGTGTCAAGGACTGAACCTAGGACTTCTAGCTTGCTAGATCAGCATTCTAGCACTGATTCAAATCCCCAGCAACTATCCAAAACTTTTGGACTCTTTCTACTTTTTGGCTACTCTGAACAGTACTATGAAACACAGGGTTTTATATGATAGTTTTGTTTGCATAATAAAATTTGATATAAAGTAAAGAATTCAATATAGTACAAGATCAATATAAATTAAATTACATCCCTTTTATAAAACATGCTGAATAACCTGTATGAAACTGGAAGATTCAGGAAGAAAGTAAAAAATTCATATTGCTTAATCACTGAACAAGTATGCCCACAAGGGAATATGGCATATCATTGTGCTAAAAGGACACTTACCTGCAAAATATCTCATTCTGTCTCAAGGTGTTAATACTGAAGGTAAAATTGTAAGTTGTGAAAAGATGTTAAAGCAAAGAGAAGAATACAACCTGTCACTACCATTTTTAACACATTTGAATGCCTGGCTGAATAAATGAATGGCTAGAGGTGCAGCCAGTCTTGTTATGTGAACTCAGAGATTAGCTCTGCCTCTATGTAGTATACTTGCTAACACAAATTTTGTAATGGAATGTAAATCTGCAACAGGCACAAAGATCTTTCAACAAAATGCTATTGAAATATAAAAGGAAAAAATGTAAGAGAATATTCTCACCTCTAGCCAGCATTTGAATTAGATTAATAAGTCTTCCCAAATAACTATATTTCTGAAAACAATTTATTTGGTGCTTGGCGCATGTTGTGGTTTAAGGTTTCAGGAAGAAGGGAACCATTCAGGACACACTGTATAAAATTATTTTATAAGGCATTACCCAAAGAATTCTATACAAAATCCATGTAGGAAATCTGTCCACACACTAAGGACCGAAGACCCCAACTAAGGGTCTGGATCCCACAATAATGTCCTGCATGTGTTCAGCTGAAGACCAAGAGCCCATGGCAATGGGCCAAGGACTGGACCCAATGGGCCCAGGCCAACTGACTGTCTAGAGTCCATGGCAATGTCTCATGCAGCTCTGCTTCATGGATCTGTGCTGTGAAAGCCCAAAACAGTTGTAGAAGTTGGAATTCTGTCTGTGGGATGAAGAATCCATGCTAGCAGGCTGAGGAGTCTGCACTGGAGCCAGGAAGCAACACTCATAAAAGCCAGGGCTCCCCCAAAAAGTACAACAGCCATCCTCGGCAACAGTGAGGACCTGAGGGTGAGGAAAGCTGAGTATCCATTAGGAAAGCCAATATCTTGCCATGCCAGCCCTGACCCTGGGGCTCCCTGAGACAGCAGTTGAGACTGGGTGTGGTGGCACAAGCCTGTAATACCAGCTCTTAGGAAGCTGTATATAGGGAAATCACTATTAGCCCAATCTAGTAATAGGATCCTGTAGACCCTTCCCTAAAAAAACAAACAAACAAACAAAAAAGCCAATGTGACAAGCTTCTCCAAGATACTGAACTGTGTACCATCTTCCTCTCCGGAGTCAGGAAGCAACATTGACATTGAGGACCAGGGCTCCTTCAAAATGAGCCACAGCCATTCGCAGGAACAGTGAAGGCCCTAAACAGCTCCTCCACTAAGAACAGCCAAGTTCATCAGGAAAAATACCATGATAAGGTCCTCCAGCAGAACAACCCAAGAGAGCCAGCAGCTCCAACAGCTTCTCCAAATAGTTTCTCCAGTTCTGCCTCTTTCACTGCTGGAACAATCCTCTGGTGAGCCTCTGACACGCAGCATCACACTAGTTCAGGTCAGCTGGGATAAAATGACCGGCAGTTAGCAATCCACCACAATGCACAACGTGTTTGGCATGACTAACTCGTCATCTTAAGCTTACATCATTATAATTGATATCCAAAGGGCTGGCCAGAAAGCTCAGTGGACTAAAGTGCCTGCTTAGAAAGAGCACAGTAGCCAGGGTTCAATCCCAGGGCATTGAGGTGGTGACTGAGATTGGGCTTGGGGGCCCACACCTGTAATCCCAGAACTTGGGGGGCTGAAAATAGGGGAATCATTATGAGCCCGACCTATGTAGTGAGTATCTGTAGACTCTATACTAGAATACACTTTAAAAATGTAGTATCCTATGGTAGCAATAAATGTTAAAATATATGATTATGTTAATTAGAATAGTTAAAAATCAGCTACAGCACATTTTACTCTCCCATATTAACAAATAACTCAATAACTAATGGTAATTTACAGATTACTTAAAAAGATACACAATGTAATACTGCTGTATTTCGTTGTTCAATGATCTGAAATATTTATTGCTATATAACATATAAACTAAAAAAAAATTAACTAATAAGTGTAATGGAAATATACTTAGCATGTGTTCCTGATCATGTGGAATCACCCAAAGAATTCTATACAAAATCAGTGTAGGAAATCTGTAGACACACTAAAGACCAAAGAATCCAACTGAGAACCTGGATCCCACAACAATGCCCTGCATGAATTCAGCTGAAGACCTAGAGCCCATAAGAATTTCTCCCAGAAGTTCAACTGGAGGTCTGGGGCCCACAGTAACGTCTAATGCAGCCCTGTTTCATGAATCCAAAACAAAGTAGTATGATTTTGTTTTATTGTTGAGCATCTTGCTGTGCAATCCTTGCAAAGCAAAGTGGCTATAAGGGCACACATGAAAATGTAAGTTGTGTTTATTTGGGGAGTTAAATTTGGAATGTGCTCTGTGTTTCTTTTTGGCTATTGTCATATTTTGCACTAAAAACTCATAGGTATCACCTGTATTTTATCTAAATAGTACTTGTTTTTATTCTTTTTCTTTTTTATATTTTTATTACTTTTCATAGGAAATAACAAATCTCCTCAAGATTTACCTTGAAACCATGTACAACATGTTTTTATTTTTAATTACTTTTCCAAAGTGCCATAGTGAAAAACAGCCTGGACTGATCACGTATATGTCTATTCAGCTATGACTCATCGTTATGCTTCTCATAAGTTGCCTACATAATGTTGGAAGTTTCCAATTATTTTTAGTATTATGCAATCTGCCTTGAAATAATTCCCACCAAAGGGCTTCTGCTTTAAAAAAAAAAAAAAAAAAAAAAAAAACCTACTTGATTTATCTTAGAAATATTCAAGTTGCTCTTACTTTTTACAGGTTTCTTTTCCTCTTTTTGCCAAGAATTCACTTGAGGGGTATCATTGTACCATACTTCTATGTTTTGTCAAACAGGGAACAAAAGGATTTATTCTTTTAAACATTTTTTGTTTGTTTCTAGTAGGTATTCTTTTGAGAGCAGACTACTGAACTGAGATTTTTCTCCAATCAAGTTCCACAGTAGGAGAATGAAGAAAGAAAGAACAAAAGATTGTGGGAAATAAATGAAAAGCTATTATCTTCAAAAAAAAAAAAAGTTCCTGGTTGAAGCTTATTGTTTTAATGTCCTTCACAAACAAAGAAGCTACTTGAAAACTCAGTCAACTTTCTCTTTAGGTTTAGAAGTTTTCACATATTCTTTAGTGGAAGAAAATGAAAAAAGACTTCCTTTGCAAATATCAACTCAATAAAGCACCTTTCTGCTCTAAGAAGAATCACCTGGCTTCACAATTTGAGCTTTCCTTCTGAGGCTGTGCCTCTTGGGCACGCTGAAAAGACATTACCAGACATTAGGCTCTTCATCATCAAATACAAATACAAGAGCACTGTGGTCATGTCAGAGGCTTTCATAAGGATTAAGTGAGAAAAGACTTCCAAGGTATCAGAGCTCTCCCAGGTCTATTATTAACATTCAAATGCTGGGGGCTGGGGAGATAGCTCTGAGGCACAAGTGCCTGCTGGGCAAGTGCAAGGTCGTGAGTTCGAACCCTGGTCCCACAAAAAAAAAAAAAAATCAAATGCTGGTTAGTGCATTATTAATATTCTAGTCTCATTATTATATAACAACCAACACCACTCCCAGTGTTGTTATTATAGGTGGGTAAGGGTTTTAATCAATATAATTACAAAATAAAGCTTAAATGAAGATAGCTTGGTATTAGAGGATGGAATCGACAGCAAACTATTTATTGATGTGGGTGATGATTTTTATTTTCTTTCTTCCACAGCCCCAGATTACATCTTTCTCTATCAGCACAGTTGTTGTAAATTTCACTAGGATAGGCAAAGTGGAACCTAGGGGTTGGAAAAATAGATCTTCTTTATGTAGAAAAGCACCTCCCAACATCAGCATTTACGAAAACAATGCACACATAGAATCAGCTATCAAAGAAATCCAAGAAAATCTATGTACCACTAATAATTTATAAATAACAGCTCAAATATTTATAGACATTACATAAGAAGAGCTCGATTTAAAAGGAGCTAAACTTTACATAGCTTTACACAACTTGTGAGCTGCAAAACTTCATGCACATTTTAAGCTATTTTAGATGTCTCTATCTGATAATACATCTGTGTACATGTATATATATATATGTATATATATGAAAATTCACATATATGTGAAAATTATATAGATAGATCACATATATATGAAAATTATATAGATAGATCCCTCCGATGGACAAAAACCTATTTAACAAACAAATTATATGTCATTAATCTTAAAATATATTTTCAATTTCAATAAATACATTTAATTTTGAGGCTGAGGAGATAGCTCAGCAGTCAAAGCACTTGCCTGGCAAGTGCAAGAACCCGAGTTGCATCTCCAGGACTGCAAGCCATGCTTCCCCGAGAATGAGGTACGGGGGTGCGTGCCTGTAATCCTAGCATAAGGACACTGAGATAGGAGAATCACTCCAAGTCTGAACTGTGTATCAAATAAATAAATATATACATACATATTTACATACATAATAAAATTAAAAATTTTTAAAAACACAACAAATTTAATTCTCTCTTTTCATTGTCAGTCAAATGACTTCTGTTTCGTTACTTCCTTGTTTTTATATCTTTGTGTCAGGTATTATGCCATCTATAGGTCTATTGTGGTATCCTGGAGTGCCTTAATTCTGAGTGTTTCCTGAATGTTTCATTGTTAAGTTCAAGAAAACAGATCAGACTGACAATGAAAAGTGAAATTTGTATATTAAAACTGAACGTGTATTTTAAAACTAATACCATGTAATTTGTCAGTCAAATAGTATTTTGCATATCTGTGGGGTCTATGTAGCTATATAGATATCTTTATAGATTTTTTCTGCTTTGACTCAACAAATTATGTTTTGCTTTTATCTCAAGGGAATAATCTAAATATCTAAATCAAAAGTAGAATTGTTAATTCAGTATTTGTATAGTGTATATGTGCACACATAGCAGATACAAATACGCTAAAAAGCATAAAATGTTCATATATATATAATATATATAATTTTGACATTTATTTTTTATTTTTCCACTGAAAAATGTACTTTAAATCCTGTTTAATTTAGCATAAATTTTAAGGAGATTGGCATTTTCATAATCATGAATGAAGGTTGAAGCTCTTACCCATACTTTGTGAAATCCACTATCTTTTTAAAATTTTCATTTTTATTAGTACATGTTAGCAGAATATAATGATTACATCCATCTAGAGGAATTGATACAGGTGCATAACAGCTTAATATTGTTATTTAATGTTTTATTAAACAATCTACAAGCTATTTATTTCATTTTTAAAATCTATACACTTATATAAAGTATGTCATCCTCTATTGATTCTTCTCAAGCTTAGTTGTTGAACTTAACATTATGTCTAGGAGCTTTAACCAGATTGATACACTATTAATGATTCAGTTATTTTTCTCCTTCATACATTTCCAGTGTTTGAGTATATTATTATTTATATCTTGTTTTATTTGAGACAGGCTGGCCTAGAATTCACAGTGATCTTTCTGCCTCAGCCACCACATCTGACAATATTTATCATTTATTATTATTATTAATGTTAAACTGTTGAGTTGTTTTCCTCTTTTCTTGCTATTATAGATAAATTTTCCATTTATAGCTATCCACAGCTCTTTGCCCATTAGTGAATGTTTCTTTCTGCATACCTAGAGTGTTAGACTGGTTTTCTCACTAAACATGCTTTAACTCTAAAATTATCTTGAAAACATCTTTTTACAAGTAGTGCTCTTACCAGTTGTGTATGACAATATTGTTCTTTATCTTCTTCTACATGTTTTATTTTTAGATTTTATCAATATTTTTCTATTGTGAGTGAAATGGTACCTGATGTAAAATCTATTTATCAATTCCTTGATTACTAGCAAAGTTAAGCGTTATTTCCAGAGGTCTATTGTTCACTTAGGTTTCTTTTCTATTGCCTACATTCTAAAAAAATTGCACACTTTCCCAGTACCTATCAATTTGGCTGATGAACTGTGGGACAAAGAAGTGAAATGCCAAGTACAATGACAGAAGTCAAGATGGCCTTAATGGTCCTCTCCACTTGATTAGAAATGTTTCATCCCTATCTTCCTTTGTTCAGAAAACTGATTTTATAAAATTTTCCATTTTAAACATTCTCTCTGCCTCTCTGAAATATAAATTTTCTTCCAGGGTCTTGCCAGTGTTATAACATAAGAATGACTTTCTCAAAGACCTGGAAATCATCTCTGTGAAATAGGATAAGAGAGTCCAGCATCAGACAAAAAGTCAAAGAGTAGTTCAGAGACAGACCTTGCCTCTATAGCTCATTCTCTCCTTTGTGAGCTCAAAAGTCCCACAAGCTCTCTTAACATCTCCATCAGGTGGTGCTTACAGTGCCCTGGAGACCTTCCTGGAGATCCTGCCTCCATACAAACCATTTCCCAATGCTGCCACTGATGGGACCAGAGTTCAACACATAAAACTCTGAGGTCAAACAATACTCAAACCATAGGTGTGGGTGATGATGGCTAACGATGTTGCATCACTTAAAAACTAGGAGAGTATTTTTTTTTTTTATGTTTCAGTGCCTTTGTGGAAGTTAGTTAACAGGAAATGTGTATCCTCACTACAGAGGAGTGGTACAGAAGACAATACATATATTAATGTTTGATTTTGCCATTCCATAATATAGTTATATTTTAAAATAGCACATTGTATAGATATATATCAGGAATATATATAGTACTCATATATATATATATATATATATGTATATATTATATTTGCAACATGAAATAATTGCAATTATTATGAGGAATTGCTATATATACATCCTGATAACATCTTAATAATTTTTACCTCTTTCTCTCTCCATGTTTCTCCTCCTGAATCCCAGTTCAACTTCTAGTCTTCACAATCTACTTTAATAGATGTATAAGAAAAAAAAAACATAAAATGAAAAAGAAAGAGAAAGGGAAGAGACATAAAGATTGTTTGCATTCCAGGTCTCAACACAGGATAAACAGGAAATACATTGGGAAGGTATCTCGCTGAAAAACCAGTTGACTTTGAGACCACCAAACGACCATGGGATGGGTAGATGAAGGGCAGAGGTAGAAACTCAGTGTCAGGAAAGCTCTCCTTGCAGTGCAGCAGCCCTTTATGTGCACCCATACTCATTTACTCCTCCGGTAATCTTACATGAGCTTTTGTTCTTTTATTTGGTTTACTGTATTATATAAAATGAGGGCTAGGGGCCACTGAGATGGTTCCACTCCAGCTTAGGAAAGCTTAGGCAACCACAGGGGCCACAGTTTGATCGCTGACACCACATGCTACATCAGCACCACCCTCAGGGCAAGCTGAGCCGTTCATAAAAAACTTAAGGAAAGATAGAGTGAGAGAAAGAGAGCTAATGTACCAAATTCAGGAGACTTGAATAATGATGAAATTATATATATTTTAATAATAATATATAATTATATATAAACTTTTTATACCAATTAAATATTTAGAGCAATATGTCCCCACTTTTTATTTATAACTTGTAATTGCTTGTTTTTGTTCACAAAACTGCATTAAAATAATACAAACAAGACCGACAAGATAGCTCAGCTGTCTAAAGTGCCTGCTTAGGCAAGCTTAGGCAACTGCAGGGACCACAGTTTGATCCTCAGCACTGCATATCACACCAGCCCCATCCTCAGGGCAGACTGAGCCAACCATTAAAAAAAAAATAAATAGATAGATAGATAGATAGATAGGAAGAAAAAGTCTTTTTTTTTTAAACTTGGTGTTATTATTTATTAGACTTTTTCCATTATTAGACTCTTCTACTGAGTGGTAGATTTGAAGCAGAAATCCAATAACTGAAATTATTTACTAAGATAAGCAGGTACATTATCAGTTTTAATCTGATATGGGATTCCCATTACATTAAATGCTTCTAACAAATGTTGTATGACATATTGACCCTTTTCACTAGGTAAAGGGGTAGCCCATTGAAAACCTATCTGGATAGATAGATAGATAGATAGATAGATAGATAGATAGAGATAATGATAATAATGAAACTGTAAACATGAGTACTTAAAAGGAATGAATAACTGAATCATGATAAAAATTGAACTTTATAGCTCATAAAAGTCACTTTGCTAAAAAATAAAAAAATATATAAAAAGGACCAGTGAGATGGTCCAGCACTCTATTGCACCTGCTTAGGAAAGCTTAAGCAACCACAGGGACTGCAGTTCAATCACTAGCACCACATGCTATGCCAGCCCCACCCCAAGGCTGGCTGAGCTGGCCATAAAAAAAAAAAGTCTCATTGCACATTTTAGGAAAAACTATTTTGGGTTAAATATATTTTAATCTGTCCATAAATACAGAAAAAAACATATTTTCAGGGAGTAGCATCTTCTGAAGCAATTTTATATGACTTAAGAATGTTTAATATTTTCATTAGTATCTTCTGAACAAAAAGAAGTTTTGAGGTAATAAAATTATAAATATATCTTTTTGCACAGACTAGGTACCTCACACAGAGTTATTTTGCTGGTGCGCACATTATTTTGAAAAGTAGTTGATTCTCTTTATGAAAGTTTTCCTTTTCAGTCATCATGTCACAGTTTTGCTGCATATAACTACCTTCTTGATTTCCTGAGAGAAAAATTTTAACTTTACATATTATGTAGTCATTAGAATTATGTCCTCACATTTTATCTTCTAAAGAATAAAAATTAAAAATCACGAGCAGGAACTTTAACATAAAGTCTTGGGTGAATATTTTTCCTTTGAATGTGAGCTCAAAGAATGAATCTCACATACAGAATGAACCTGCAATATGAACAATACTCTCCATCCTACTTGAAAGTAAATGTGGAGCTGTAGGGCAAACTCAAAGACCAATGCAAAATTCACAAAAGCATCCCTTCTGACTATTGTATTTACTATGTAAAATGGCCCAACCATGTTTCCAACTTTTGAATTAAATACAGTTAATGCTAATGAGTTAAATTCTCCGTTCATTCATTCATACTACTAAAGAGTAGGTTATTTCACTTGCAATTTGTGAGTCAATCATTGTGAACTAGAGATATTTCATTGGAGTTAGACTTTTCTAGAGAAAATTGCACTGATTTATGAACATTTCCTTGTCAAAAGAAGTATCTGTAGACATCATTAGCTTTCTTTTTTTTTGTCTATATATCAGGTTCTTTCCAAACTTCAAATAAAACACTATACAGAACTGGATTTTCAGTAACTAAAGCATTGTCAATGAACACTGTAATTTTAAAATTTTGTAATATACATTTTCTCAACATGGCTCTGAATTTGGCAAAATTTTGCAATGTTTTTACCCTACAGTGACCCATATTTACTAACATTTTTTTAGGACAAAGTCTTCAGGGTCTCACTAGGTATATTGTACTCTTAGTGACCCTCCTGTTCAGTCTCTCAAGTGCTGGGACTACAGGCATGCGCCATTATGCCCAGTCTCATTTGCCAGTGCTCCCTGGCAGTGGGTCCAACTCGGCAGGCCCAAGGATCAAACCCTGTGGCTGCATAAGCAGGTTCTTTAATCCACTGAGCTATTTGGGCAGCCAGTACAACATTTTTGATTGGAAAAGAAATCTTGATACCTCGTGGTTAGACGTTTCTCCTAAATGGTTAAGCCAAAGATAAAGGTTGAGCTATAAAAATCTTAAGTCAATAGCCTCTGATATTGCCAGTTGTACTGATAACACACTACTATTATGGACTATTGGACTATATATTCAGCTACTTTCTCTTTGGTAAAGGAGAAGATTTGTACTAATCGTACTTAGACAAGATATATCTGCATCTTGTACTGTGAACAACTACTATGAAGACAACAATATGCAATGTATTAATTGTTGTATCTGTGCTACTAACCTGATGTAAACTGTTTTCTTGCTATTGCTTTCTCATTAATATTAATAAAGAATAAAATATTTATTTTTTAATATATATTATGGTTGGCTTAACCTTTCCTCGGTTGGGGCTGGTACAGCATGTGGTGCTGGAGATCAAACCTTGGTTTCTGCATCTGCCTAAGCTTGCCTAAGCAGGCGCTTTAGACCACTGAGCTATCTCACCAGCCCCCCAAAATAAAATATTTAACACTGAAAAAATGAATAAAATAGGAAATCTTGATTCCAAGGACCATGCTCTCTTTTGTGACTTTCAGAGTAAGAATGTACTGCTCTGATATGTTTTTCAGGGAAATCTGAGTGAGTCCTATATTATCCATGTCGAGATGTTTTAAAAATATCTTCTCATCTGTCATATAGTCATCATCTACCAAACATATTTTCTCCAGTGATTGGGTAAAATGAATTTGAATTTTAAAAGTAAGCTATAGGAGCCGGGAAGATAGCTCCATAGAATAAGTGCTTGCTTAGCAAATGCAAGGTCCTGAGTTTAATCCCCAGCACCAAGAAAAAAAAAAGAGCTAGAAAATGTTGTAATTCATTTATTGTTATTGAAGCCATCTATAATTATTTCTAGAATATAGTAGGGAAAATAGTATGATAGTCATGTTAAAATCACTTAAGTTGTATTTCAGATAAAATTGGCATAAGATCTCACACTGTTTTCACAATTGTTACCCCAAAAGGAGACAATATCTTAAAACCACCATAAGTAGATCTTTACTTCAATTATCTACCTTCTATAAGCTTCCTTCTTTAACATAAAAATGTAATTAAAGTTCATAGAGTTCATAGGAAAATATATAAATGTAAGGGTGCCTAATATTATACTACATTTTTATGCTAAAGAAGGAAGCTTGCTGAACACAAACTACTTTTTAAATTGAAAAATTGTCATTTGGGAATTATCTATAGTTTCTTTTTTACATCAATAATGGTAAAAATCTTTTCCACATCAATTGTTCCTTGTTCACATTTCCATAATTAATTAGATTTTTCTCTGTCTCTTTCTTCTCCATAACTCACTCAAATCCTATTACTTCTGTCACACTCAGTCATCTGACATATCTCTCTGGATCAAGGCTACAACATATCCATGTTTTTATGGCTGGAAAAAACATACTACCACTATGGAGGAAAAAATATACTACCACAAATCCTCATTTTCTTCAAATCAACTTAAGTCCCGAGTGTTGCTTCATTTTTGTGCAACTTATTTAGCCTTTGTTAGCTAATTTTTTTCTATTTGCTCTCATGACTACTTTGAAGATTAAATCATAGCTAAAATGGCGAACAACTGCAGGTCTTATGCTGTGTCTTCTCTCACAGTCAGGACTTGCAAGGTAAGAAATACAGGACAAATAAGTTATATCATTACAAGGATTACCTTGTGAAAGTCACCCAGAGTCAGATACAAAAGAGTGCAGAGATCTATTTACATACTAAAGACCCAAAAACTCTAGCTGAAGACCTGGATCCCACAAAAATGTCCTGCAGGCATCCAGCTGAGACCTAGAGCTCATGACAATGTCTCATGCAAGTCTGATTCCACCGGGAAGACCTAAAGACCAGTGATGGGAACCAGAATATCTGTTCTATCGGACTAATAAATCTGCACAGGAGCCAGGAGCACACCTCCCAAAAGGACCAGAACACCCTTTAAAAGTACCATGTTCATCTTTAGCAGCAACAGGGCCTCAAGCTTCTTAAAGGACGGGAACAGTTAAATTCATATCAGAAAAACCAGTTTGACAGTCTTCCCTAGGACACGGAACAGTACAGCATATGCCCCTCCAGATGCAATAAGCAGTACTCAAAGCAATGACCAGATCTCCCCACAGTGAACAGCAGCCATTCTCGGTGACAACAAGGTCCCGTAACGATGAGAACAGCTGAGTTCATATCTAGAAAGCCAGCATGACAAGCTTCTCTGCAGAACCAACAGTGCTAGGAAATCCAACAGCTCCACATCTTCCTCTCCAGTTTTCCCTTTTGTATTCTTCACAATAGTCCTCAGGTGGGCATCCACACCCAGCAGCACTGATTCAGTTCAACTGTTACCACCAGTTGTCAACCCACCACCTCTCGTCTTTCAAGTCTAAATGTCTTTAGAGGGACCTACCCATCTGTGTTTTAAAAGTTTCTCAGCAGAGTACTGTGAACACTAAAATTTGAGAATTCTACTGATAAAAGAGTTTGAAAAGTAAAGACAATAAATTTAAAACAGAGATAGGTTACAATTAACTTTAATTAGTTAAATTCTCCATCATGTTGGAAATGAACAATTCTTTCAAAAATAACTCGCCTAGTTATGACAGCATGCACATTTGCCTAGATATAAAGATACTTTCATTAAATTGTCGACTATTTAACACACTGAAATATGTAAAAAAGTCGATACTTTTAGCATATCAAATGAGCCTTTCTTATTGAAACATGATTAGTTGTTTTTTAAGCTAGAAGTTTGTGATCAGATAATTTCTGTTAAATACAAGCACCCTTCACACACCTCACCCCTCCATGCCGCATTCTGATGGAGCACAAGAGATTCTACTTTCTCATGTAACTCCATGTTAAAAGTCACTTAAGTTCACTCCAACTCCACATAAAGTCCCTGGATCAACCTCTCTTCATGCAGCTAACCATAAACACACAGAGAAAAACACAGTGATAAAGATGAAAATAAAGAACTATAGCAAATTCAGAAGTAAAGTAAATGTTAAACTGCAATCTCCCATAACCAGCAAATGGTCAACGGTGTCTGGGAAATGTAAAACTTGTGCCTCTGTGTAAAATTCTTGAGAATGCGATAGTATGGTGATGTGCTTATTATGGAAACCTAAAATGTATATGAGCGGGAGGTGAAATTGAAACAGATTCCTGCAATTTGTGATCCTAACTCGAACTCAGGGAATCAGTTGCTGACTCAAAATAAAGGTTTCTTTGTGTGTGTGTGTGTGTGTGTGTGTGTGTGTGTGTGTGTGTGTGTGTGTGTTTGTCTGTGTTTATTTCTGTCTCTGTCTCTCTGTCTTGCTCTGTGTGTCTGTCTGTCTCTCTCTCTCTCTCTCTCTCAAGTATTTTCTTGCTGATATGTGTTTCCATAGCCTTTTTTCATATAAAAGAAAATAATCCTGTGTGCTTTTTAAAGAAAGCAGAAATATCAGAGAAAACATTAGAAATAATACACAGTTTCAAAGAAAAAAACAAGATGACGCTAGACTTTCAACAGTGGTAGTCATATTGCACATGGTTGTCCTAAGTATAGTTCCTCAGATTATCATGTTTAAGTGTGTAAAATTGAACAAAATAAAATGATTAAATATTAATTGCTATCTTCAAAAAACTGAGACATCAATAGTACAATCATTTTAGCTACACTATGCATATACATACATGAATTTTCCCTTTCTTTTTTTTTCTTTTCTCCTTTCCCTCATTTAAATTTTTATTCATTTTGCTCATTTTCCCTTTTACAATATCTCCTGAACCTTTCAAATTTTATTTACTCTTTCAGATTCTTACACTAATGAGACAATATGATGTTTATATATGTGGGTCTGCTTTATGTCACTTCTGAGGACAGTTTCTAAGTTGCATCTATTTACCTGTAAAACCCTCAAGTTTATCTTTCTTTATAGCTGAGTAATACTCCTTTGTATAAAAATGCCATATCTCTTTTATCCATTCCGCAGTTGATGGGCATTCAGGTTATTTCTAAATGTTAGCTGTGACAAATTGTGCTGCTAAAAGTTTGGATGCACATATATGACTGTGGTATGAGCTCTGTAATTCTTCAGGAAAAATATCCAAAAGGGGAATTTAGCTGGGTTTAATGGGACTTCTAATCATACTTTTTTGAGGAATTTCCACAAACCTAGTAACAGTCTAAACTCCTACCTACAATCGAGAAAGGTTCCTTTTTCCCCATAGTGTCTCTAACTTTTGTTATTTGTTGGTTTCTTTATAATGTCCTTTCTGGGGTGAGATGGAATCTCAGCGTTGTTTTAATTTGCATTTCTTGAATGACCAGTGCTGTAAAGAGGCTATGTTTCTTCTAATGAATATATTTGGCCCCTTTGCCAAAGATAAGGTGACTGTGTTTGTAACTGTTGAGACATCTCCAATCTGTTCAGCTGATCCTGTAGTCTGTTTCTTTCCCAACAGCATGTTAATTTAATCATAGTAGCTTCATAGGATAATTTCAAGTCAGAAATTATGATGTTTTCTGTCTTGCCTATGTTGGCCGGGATTGCCTTTGCCATTCGAGGTCTTTTCTGGTTCCAAATAAATTTTAGAAATGTATTCTCTAGATGTGTGAGACATTCTGATGGCATTTTGATTATGATCGCATTAAGTTTGTATAAGAGTTTGGGGAAATATAGAAATTTTCACAATGTTTTTTTCCAAACCATGAGCAAAGAATATCTTTCATTTTTGGACAACCTCTCTAATCTCTTTCTCGAAGTATTGTGCTTTTCATTGTATAGATCTTTTACTGTCTTTGTTAGCTATCTTGTGTTTGATTGCTTGCCCTATTTAATTATTTCTTTCTGTTCTTGGAATCATGGAGATTTTGATCTCTTTCTACAATATCTTCCAGCATTCTATAGGATTATTTTCTTTTTCTGCTGTACAAGTATTTTAGTACTCCATTAATTTTGAGCTGTTTTGTAGGATACATCACTCTGAGTTCAAAGTTGCTTTCTTTCAGGACTTAAAATTATTCATTTTAAGCTCTTCTTGACTTGAAGATTTCAGCTGAGATTCTGATGAGCTATCTTTGTCTGTGATCTATTTTCTCAAATATCTTTTAATGTGTTTTTGTTGTGTTACATGCCTGGAAACTTGATTATTATATGTCAGGGTATAGACTTATTTTGGACGATGCTAATTGGAGTTTTATGTATTTCATTTATCTGTGTGTCTGATTCTTGCCCTATGCCTGGGAAATTTTCAGCTTTTGCTTCTGGAAATAGTCTTTTTTGTGTCATTTGTGTTGACTTCTACTTTCTCATTGACATTTATCAGTCTTAGGTTGCTCGTCATTGTGTTATCTTGTAGCTGTTGAAATATTATTTCCTGATTCTTTTTATTTTCAAGAGATCTTTCCACTCCTGGTCACTAGCTACAACAATGTCTTTCAGGTCTGAAAGTTTATCTTCACTTTCCTTCAAAAAGTTTTGCCAGCTTTTAATAGAATTCTTAATTTTCTAGATATCTCTTTGAACCTGTTTCATGCATTCTATTTCTTTCTTCTATTGTTCATTCAAGGTTTCCATCATTTTTCTATGTTTCTCTATTTTTACTAATGTCTTCTTTAGATATGTGCAGTAATTCTTTCATTATGGTTATCATGTATTCTTTGCCTGTGAGAACATTCCTGACCTGATTTCCTCTATACCCACCTGGAGTTGTTTCTTTACTTCACTTGAAATTGTTTCAGAGATTTCAGGTGTATGACTTCCAGGGCCTTCTATGCTGATGTCTCCTGATTTGTTCTTTGGGGGCTGAAGGCCTGAGTTTACATTTTGCTCCTTCAACTTTTCATTTTCAATTTCAGAAAGAATTCTTCATTTTGTTGTCTGTGATAAACCTTGTGAAATTTGTATAGTAATAGAAGTGTCATTACTATAATGGTCATTATAGGAAGTGTCTGTTTTTCAGGGATAACTGCTGTGTGTCAGAGATTCTTGGCTTGTGTCTATTCCAAGACCCTTTCCAATTAATTGAGAGTAGGATGTTGGTTTCTGCCGGGCACTGTCCTCTGCGTGAAGGCATCTACTCTATTGGGTTATTCTTAATAATAATAGTTATGAAGCTTCTTTGAGAAATGCCAATAAAATAATTATAATTTCTGCAATACAATTAATTATAGAATATTGTTAAAAGCCATTTGCACATTATTAGAACTATTTTCATTACATTTTCAAATAATAATCATTTAGTGGAATTGAATTTTACAATATATGATTTGAACAGGAAATAGTGTTTATGAAATTAATCTTTTAGTATTTTATTTGATAAGAACTTTGATTTTCTGATATTGAGCTTTAATTTCACTTAAACAAAATAACATGTAATAAAATTAATAATAAAATATGAGACATTCTGCTGAATATTGTCCATTTCCTACAATGATTTTACATCTGTGCTTTATCTTTTACCCTGCTCTCTGGCTTTGGTAGGCTGACATGTGAACAAAATATCAAAAGTAAAGCATTCCCTCCTCTTCATCTTTAGATTTGGCCTAGGGACCAAAGGATGCCAAGATTGGATTTTGAGGGCCAGGAAGATTGCTCAGTAGAATAAGCACCTGCCTGGCAAGCCCAAGGTACTGAGTTCAGTCCCTAGAACCACAATAAACAAATGGACAAGCAAACATTGGATTTTGAATGAAAAATAGGATAAATGCTGAGGCTAGGAATGACAACAGCTATCTTCTGCTAATTCCAACGTAACACTGCCTTCTTGGTTCACCAAACATTGCCTACATCTTTGTAGTTAACAACTTGAGGAGAATGCCTCACACTCCTGAGAGGACCTTTGATAGATATAAGGATCATTTAGCCTATCAGAGAAGTTAAATTAATTCTGCATTTACCTCTGGCAACAAAAAGACAACATAAAATAATTATAATGGGTTTTTTTGTTAAAAAAAAAAATAGTTCTGACCATGTATATGCTAACTATGGGGACCTTGGTGGCTATGGGTCCACTCTTGTGTGGGTCAAAATCATCTCACTGATTTGCAATTTGGAATAATGTCACCACTCTCTTTGTTCTGCACATAGCCAGAACACAAGCATCATGTTGTATAAATCAGAGATAAATTAAGAAACCTTAGGAACTGCAGTTTTGAAAACATAAGACAAATTGAAAGCAGAATCTGCAGAGCATATGGAAAACTCCACACAAGATCTAGGGTTCTGTCCCATTTTCAAGAGCCCAAGAACTTGTGAGATCACTCTGAAGTTGTCTTGGTACTTTTTTTCAGAATTCTACTCTTGTGTCAACAGCTACTCAGAAATTCTCTAAAATGAAAGAATATATATGTACATATAAATTATGTATATTGACTTACAAAACATATATAAATTATAAAATATTTGTATATATTGCTATCGTATTTATATGCAAATAACTTTCTGCAACATTGTTGCCCCTTTATGTTTCCATTGAATTATGGGTAATTTATTAATTTGTCATGTAATATAAGTATAAAGCACTAAACCGTCACCATTTCAATTGTACAACTACACAGGATATGAAAAGCATTCTTCATCTTTCCTAAATACAAGATAGTCTTGGAAGGAACCGAAGTGCAAGAAGAAGGAACACTGTGTGTGTCTACTTTCTGTCTTCACTTCCTGGCTCCAATGTGGTGAGCAGCTGTCTTCCAGCACGCACGTCTGCCCTGATGTTTCTGACTTGTCAAAGGCCTAAAAGCAGAGAAGTGGTTGACCATCAGCTAAAAACACTGAAAACTACGAGCCAAGTAAATATCTGTGTGTGCGGTCACATGTCTGTATGATTTCCTTATATTACAGTCACAGAGTAGTTGCCATAATTCAGTTATTTTGAAATCACAAAATACATATCTTTAAAAAGCTGATTTTACTAAATATCATTAAGCAAATCAAATAAATAATGAAAACCTTAAGGCTTATTTGTAAAATATTCTCGTACTTTTTTATAAGATCACCAACAATTTCTGTGACTTTTTATTTTTCCTCACATTCATTTCAGCAATAAGGTTTGAATTTGCAAATGGATTTGTGTTGTGTGCAATATGCTTCAAACATAAGATGTTTTTATGTTCTTGTTTTCTTTCCTATTCTCTATACAGTAAGTTGTTTTAAATGTTCAGAAATCTGTTTTAGAGATTCTATATCACATTGATAAGCAAGTCATTGCTGGTTTATGATCATTAACTCATATACTCAGTGCCATTCGCCAGCACATCCCATGTTCCTTGGAGAGTTTAAAATCACCTATCATAAAAGTCAACAAAACAAGCAGAAATCATGAAGGATTGCCCATAGCCCTTCAGCACGCCTAGCGTCTCATACATACATTTTTCTCAGCTCATCAAACTGAAAACACAAAATCATGTTTATCACTTATCCCTCTGCTGCAATATATTTCTTTTCCTGAATTTCCTATTTTCTGCTGATCGTACTACTATTTTTCTTCTAAAGCATTTCTGCTAGAAAAGAATATGTGCACATATTTTAACTCTGTATTTAGATTTCACATGTGTTTAAATGCCATCTCTAAGGACTCAATGGTATAAGGAATTTCTAGTTCTATTTAATTATTTCATTACTTATGAACTTTTTTCATCATCTCTTATGTTTTGAAGAAAAATCTTAGAGCAGCACTGACGCAACACTCACTGAATCTTCCTAATACCTTTCTAGGAAGATAGCTTTTCAAAGGTACACCCATACTAAGTGATCAACTTTGCCATAGACCAATAGCTAGAGAGTAAGATTCTTTTAAATAGTGAGTCTTAACATCTAAGTAAAATCCAAAGTTGGAAAAGATAATTTGTCAGCTACCCAATAGACATGGAAAAGAAAATGAGGGAAGATAAACCCTAAAGTTTACTTTGAACATTTTTCTTTTTTTTAAATTTCGTATCTGGAAATGTTTGTTTGAGATTAATTTTTTTTCACAGAGTGAATTTCTCTGGAGGAGTCAAGGATTTTGCTCACTATGACAGCCTCTATGTTCTGCTTGTACACATAAGGATAAATATCCCAGTATGGTCAATTAGGCATAACCACCTAGACACTGAATGAATGAATGAATGAATGAATGAATGAATGACACAGGGAGAAATGGAAATGGAGGGGAATCAGTGGAAGCCACCGTCATGTACCACAATGTCAATTGAGTATGTCATTTGTAGGTAGTCGAGTAGAGACATAGCCTCCCTTCATAGTGGTCTTGAATCAGATCATTTGGGCTACATAATTTCTATTTGCTTTGGCCATTTAAAAAGTATAGTTCTCAAGCTTTCTTGCAAATTTAAGGAGCTATGCAAAGCACTTCTGATAAAGTAGTACATGCTGAGCTAAGAAGAATGAAATCTATGGATTTTAATCAAGCACTATTAACAGGACCGCAAACAGGATTTGCCTAGAGAAATGTGGAGAGTGGTCCAGTTCACAATAATAATGAGCTCAATCCACAAGTTCAATAGTTTGCTGAGCTAAGTTACAACAAAAGAGAGAAAGACCATTGTGCACTTAAGGTTTGGAATAGACCAGAAAAAGAAATAATTGTGAAATAATCACTAAAAAGAAACTAGAAGAAATATTTGGAGCTTTCCATGTGGCAGTAGAGAGGCGAGTCTCGCTGGGAGCAAGGCATGTGGATGTCATGAATGTGGAATGGATGATCACTTCCAACAGTGAGGTGGAGTGACTTTGAATGACTATGATAATCCTCTCAATTTCTCTGACAAAGTAACCAAAATGAAAGTCAGACTTTGACTCTGTACATTGATTCATTCTGTATATTGTATATGTAATTTCATAAATTATGTTAGTTGAATATATTATTGTTGCATATCCATTATGTGCATCAGGGTCTTCATCAAGGAGCATCAAGACCACAAACATTTCAATGCAGGTACATATGAAAAAGTCAGAAGCCACAGAACACACCAAACTCTCAATGCCTACTGAACTGCTCCCGTTAGACAAAAGATTTTGCCACCCCAATGAGAACAGTAAGGTGTAATAACACTAATTAATATACATGAATATATTAATTAAATATGTATATACATATCCATATATATTCACATATATATTAATCCTGATCTATCTATATATATATATGAATATATATGTGTATTTACATATATAAAATAACAGGCTTTTTCTTAGCATTACTATAAAAGCATGCTCCACATATAAAATACAAGTAAAATGATCAAAAGAATGTGTTATAATATGAAGCAAAGGATTCAAAAATTTGAAAACATTTTTTAAATATAGAGAGAAATATGTATGTGGTATACATATATATACCACATATATATCAGGTAGTCAATAGCAGACCTCGCAAACCACTGTTATTAATTTGTTTTGCCTGTACCTGAGTTTTTGTACTTCTCAGAAAGTCTTGACTTGATAAATCTACAAAATGATTACACCAACACAGTTGGCTAAGCCTTCATTCTATGCATGCAGGCAGGAGCTAAAATAGCAGTAATTTTTTTTTTCAGAACTGGGGATCGAACTCAGGACCTTGCACTTACCACTTGTGCCCTCGAGCTATCTCTTCAATCCCTAGAGCAGTAATTTGTGATCTGGAATTCATTCCCCTGCACCAGGCTGACTGTCGTACTGATGCCCTTCTCCTCAGTCAAATAAGACTTTGAAAAACCTCCTGCATATCTTGCTCTCCTTCCTATGCTAGATTCAAAAATTAAATATTGATAGTTTTTTTATGTGATTAGCAAATGTACCCTCTCTCATTTTGTGCACCAAAATTCAACCTGTCCATTAGGTCTAAGTTAAACCCTAAATTCTTCCTTAAATTCTAAAGTTATTTTCCCAGATGTAGTCCCTTCTACTCAGCATTTAGGATAAACACTGCAGCCCTGGCAAAGCAACAGGCTGGCGTGCATTGGCAAGCAGTAAACATCAATCTAATCATGGAGGAAACCTAGGATACAGATTCATGCAAATGCTTTCCTTTTCCTTGTAGTAAAATTTCATTAGTAGTAACCTCAGGGCTGGACCAACTTGGGAGCTTATTATGCACAGCTAAAAGAGAGAGGTGAACAGCTCGTGTACATGAAACACCCAGAAGGATGCAAGCCATGAAGGTAACGTACTTCTGTCTTCATGCTACAGTTCTCTAAGGACAAGTACTGAGCTCTAGCTAAGGAGTTATACAGCAATGCACAGGTACATTGGCACTGCTTGCCCAAGAGTGGAGTAAGGCTGAGAATTCTGGTACAGCATATCTACTATCTCTGCTGGTGTATGAGTGGTACAGATATGAACTCAGCAGAAACAAAAATGACTTTCTCTGTCCTTTTACATTTTTTCCCAGTGTACAATTTTACTGTGTCAAAAAAGATTTTGAAGACATAAATGAATTTAGCGTTATGGAAAACTTTTTAAGATATATAGATAGACATATCCATGTTTAACTAATTCCCTTATGTTGCCCTCTTAGCATCTAGTAGTAAAATACATGAAAAGTACTCTTGCTCTGGATAGATTTGGTACTTGGAAAAGTATTACTTTAGTTCATCTCCTGCATCACTGCATTTTTGTCTCTAAGCCAGTGCATAGACACACTTTGGAGAAAAGGCTCTGTAGCAGAGTTCAACACCTTAGGTACACACCCAGGCCAAAAGTTAATGGACTGTGTGAGGCCTGGGGTCTCATTCCCAGCATCCCCCAAAAATTCAACGGCATTTGAAATGACTTCCACTGTATTTCTGTAAATGACCAAGGACTGTTAATTACTACACAATTCTACCTTACCATGATGTACTCCTGATCACTAAAATAAAATACCATGGGAAATTCAATTAAGTCATCACAGGGGAAAAATCATATTTTAAATCAAAAATGTATCCTCGTTTTCTTTATATGTGTGTTTGGAAAAAATCAATGGGCTAGTAAGTTGGTGTGTTCTTAAGATGTTGAACCTTTAGAAGAATAATACATTATCACGTGACTGGTTTTGTCTCAGGCAGTGGTGTTGGAATGGTCAGCACAAGATACAAAGAAGGACTCTTCTGTTTTGGATCATGTCTGTACTGAGATCTATCGTGAAGCTTAGAGATGTCACTTCGCCATGTTACTAACCTATGAAAATGAAAGACACATTAACCAGTGAGATATTCATGTGAAACTATTTGCAGCCCCAATAGTAATTAAGTGAAAATATAGCTTTGGAGAGAAACTTTGAAATAGTAAATCTTCAAAATTGTTCAATGACATATCTAGAAGGCGGAATGTACCAGGATTGCTCCATTTGTATTTTGGCAGGTATTACAAATAGATTTCAGAGTCTTACTGCAGATTACATTTCTAGTAATCTTCCCCAAAATGTTGTTGATTATGAAAATCATACCCACCAATACAGTTTTCTAACTGATATGCTCACTTAGCTGTAGTTAATTACATTTAAAAGATTTAAATGGCATTCTCTGAGTACTAGGTAGTGTGCTGGATAATTAAAAAGATCAATGTTATGGCGTTAAATCCTTGCAACAAACCTATAAAGGAGAAACTCCAATTTCAAAGGACTTTAATCATTTGCCTAAAGCCCAACAATTTGCTACATAATTTAAAATTATTTTATCTAAATTCTCACAGTCTTGATATATTTTCTCATAGGTATTTGCATATTGCATATTCAACACATACAAGTAACAATGCCGATTTTGAAGAATTAGGGATATTTACTATAAAATAATTCTTCTTAGAAACACACTTTAAATCACTAAGTTTAGTAGTGTTTCTTGGTTGTGCAGCATCTTTAGGAAGGCAAGCAATAGTAGATAGTAGATAAATAGTAGATAGTAGATAGTAGATAAAATATATATGCATTTCTGATGCTTCACATCTTCAACTTGACTGTGAGTTTTCCCAGAAAACAGTAAAATTATATGCATCAACAGATATCGAAGGTCTCTTTGTCCTCTCCTTAGTGGAACCTAGACAATTTCTCATTGCTTTGCTTTTTATTTTTGTTGTGGTTGTTACTCCCATTACTATTAATGGAAGTTTCTCTGTGCTATCAGTGTGCCTGTCTGATAAGAGCCTTCATTTTTATACGTATACCCAGTTCCTAGGAATTTAAGGGACCCAGAAATGTGATTTCTCTTACCATTTTGAAATTACATCTAAATTATAAATTACCTAGCTCTGCGAGAGGATCTAAATACCTGTGAAGTGAAACTTCTCCAGTTCTGGGTGCATATTTCAACGCAAATCCATTTTCATATTTATTTTGCTCTTTCAAATATTCACTCACAAATATTTAATGAGCAATTGCTGTGTGGCAGAAACATCCCCAGGTGCTAAGTAAGAGGCAGCGAATGAACAAATAACAGTTTGTGTCCTTAGAAGCTCGCCTTCTACTGGGAAAAGTACAGAAAGGAAACACTAAAAATTAAAATAGTCGTGATACTGAGTAACAAATACTATGGAGGAAGATTACATAACAAAGAGACATATGAAATTCTAGGAAAATATGAGAGATACAATTTAGGATGCCATGATCAGGTAAGATCACATTTTAAAGGGACATCTAAGTAGAGTTGCACAATGGTCTGCTGCATTGACTGTGCTGGTCCTTAGTATCCAGTCGTTAGTATCCATAGTTCGCCCTAGCATTCTGACCTAGGCCAGCAAAAACTAGGTAGGTTAGGCTCACAATGACTTGTGAGGGATAGCTGAGAAGACCAGAACGTAGCGTACCTGGTGTTCTCCAAGGATTGTTCGGCTAGGGTCTGCATCAGCCACCTTGCCTCTGTGGTTCCCTCTGTCTCCTATTGAGTGGGTCATGTGAGGTTCCATGTGTTGCCTTTGGATGCAGACTCGATGCCAGACTCTTCCTTCGCTCCTGCACAAGGGTAGACACTTTTACAACATAGCTAACCCTCATGAGTTTGGTGCTCCTCTCGCCTACATAACTAAGAATCCGTCCTCCAACATGTTTCAAACTCTGAAAGAAATGTAGGCACTGTTATTTGAATGCTGGATAATACAGAAGGCGAGAGATAGAGGCTCCTACTCCTGCGCACAAAAAATGATCAGCAGGAGAGCCAATACTGCAGCAGTGAGAGGGGGATCGGCTCGAGGGTTCAGAGGTACTGAGGACAGCAGTGAAGACTGCAGTTCCCAAAAGGGAGAGAGCTGTAGTCCAGACACACAAGAGACAGGCAAAGAAGGGAGACAACTGAAGCGGCAGATGGTCTTCCAGAGCTTAGAAACCATCATCTGGACTGCAGCTTTCTTTTCTACCAGAAAAGGAATGTTATGGAAAGTTTATTCACCAAGGAATGAGAAGATATGCTTCCTTTCTATGTTATTATTCTTTCCATGAAGGGACAGTGGCAAAAACAAGGAAAGCATTAAACTGCTTTTGGTAGAAAATAGTTGCAGAAAGAAGATAACAGTGATGGTGGTGGATGAGAGCCAGAACGTGGACAGACTTTTCTGGTCAAGGTAGCAGGATTCAAAGATTAATTTCATGTGCTGCACCTTTATGTGGAGATGTGACCCATAAAACAATATGTGCTACATGAATATGTGCTATGGTGGGAAAAGCAGGACCTATGGATGTAAATTCAGAAATCATGTATAATGGTAGCTATAAATCTGTAGGACTTCTGTTATCAGTAGTGATTTTCCTTGCCTATCTGTAGTATTTTGGGTAGGTATTAAGCTTCTCAATAAAAGTTGTAGATTAATATGCAAAACTGTATTAGTCCATTTAAAATAAAAGTATAGGATCTTACATTTTATGTGTTCTTGTTAAAAACCCACGCTGAGGTATCATATACTAATTCCCAGTGTTCTTGAAGTTGTTTCTCAACATTGTTTCTTAAAAGAGTTACTTATAGTATTTAACTCTCTGTCACTAATGTTGTTCACACTAACCAGAGACTTTATAAAATACTCGTGGCTCTGAACAACGCTGGGCCCATGTTACTGGGGTGTGAACATTGTCAGGGTGCTTCTGTATCCCTTGTCACCGTCTCTGCGTATGTCAGCTGCACCTTCCCTTTCGCTGCAGGCCAGCTTTCTCCACATGGCAGGAAATGTGTTCCCCAACAACTCTTCATCTTTACACCTTATGGTTTCTGTGAATCAGACATAAAACAGTTCTCGGGAAAACAAGGACGGAGGAAAGTGAAAAAAAAAAAACCTATATATTCAGCACAGTTTTCAACATCATGTAACCAATGTCTAAGAAAATGTTGCTTTTTGAATCATGGACTACGTCTATTTATGTCTGTCTTTTAAAAATACATAAAATGATAAAAATTTTGTTATAGTTGGAAATCGTTGTTATTTCATTTCCTTTTTGAGCAGTACTTGTACCTTATCCCAGATCTCTGTTAATAGTGATGGAATAATTGTCCTGCAATGATCCCAGGTAGAGTACAATGAAAGACCACTATCGTGATACTTACACATATAGTGAGCACTTTGCTATTCAAGAAAAGAGCGTTTTGAAACCAAACTCTTTTCACGTCGTAGGATCACTTGGGTAAGTACAAAAAAATAAAGTGTGACCTTGAAGCTATCAGGTGTGTTAAGCTGACCAGAGTATAACTGGATAACAAATAATTTCATATTACAGAGGAAAGACATCTCTAAATAGGAAAGAGGTATTTTTCTGTCTTCTCGTCTTTTCTTTTTAATGATATCAGTACTTCCATTGTGGCAAAAGAAAAAAAATATATATATATATGTATATATATTATAATTAAATAGCAGATTAGATAAATGTAAACATTAGAAGAGGACATAAGGTCGGCCAGATAGCTCAGCAGGTTAAGGCTCCTGCTTAGGCAGAGCGCAGGGCAGGGGTTTGATCCCCCACGTGTGATCCCTGGAGTGCTGGTCGGCCCCACCCCTGGGAGCACACTGAGACTGTGGTTGAGATTGGGCATGGTGGCGCTCACGTCTAATCCCAGTGCTTGGAAGGCTGAAAAGGGAAAGATCACTATGAGTCCGATCTATGTAGTGAAACCCTGTAGACCCTGTACTAAACACTTAAAAAATATATTAAAAAAAATTAAGTTCATTAATCAGTCAGATAAATCCTGGTTATTTCCACCACCACAGATGGAGCTTCACACTGGTCGCTTCTCCTAGCAGGCAGCGCAGACAGCAGATGCCATCTTGCCCCATTTCTTGCCATGCTCACCTTCCTGCAGAATCCAGATTCACCTTACAAATTAGAAATGGAATCGACTCACCCTGTCTCAACTCTGATTATTGTCCTTTATGGCTAAAATAAAATGCAAATACCTTACACTGGTGTGTGATTTCTGCTCCCTAGATCACTCTAGGAAGCGTCTCTACTTCCTCCCCCGTGCTCTTCTCGCTTGCTCGGATTCACCGCACGGTCACCTTGTTACTGGGCACAGTGCTTGCCTTGTGCCTCCCTACAGCGCAGGCCCGATGTTCTCCTCGTATCTGCATTCAGGTCTCTCTTTAGATGTGCTCCCTTTCGAGCATTATTCTAGAAGACCATTAGCTCTCTATCATGTGATTTTTAAAATTTTTTTCGTAAGTCACAATAATATTGTATTTCTTTATAAGCTTAATATCTCCTAGAATTTCTTTGTTAATTCCTAGAAAGCAGATATTTTCCGCTTGTTTTATTGCAGGGTTTAGCAGTGGCTAGCACAGGTGATGTGCAATAAATCTTCTTTAATTTGTGACTTGATTCATTGTACTTATGCATACTGCCATGTGAACAGCTGCCAGTGCCAGCTGAGTCACTTTCTATAGTTTGTCTCAGGCAAGTAAGAAAGCTCACATTAATAGGTTCATATATTAATGACATTTATTTACACAAATTGTTTCATATTGCTAATAATACTCAGGTATTTGCTGAACGTGATTCATTATTAATTAATTTTAAATTGTTGTATACCATTATAACATTTCAAAAACTGTGTTAGTGCGTTCCTATAGAACAAAACATCTCCTCACTCTTTTGCTGTCTCTGTCTGTCTATATATAGATAGATATATAGAGAAATGAATACATAGAGATGAATATACATATAATACATAATAATATAATATACATAATTATGTAATGAGTATTATGTGATGATATATAATGAATAATAGATATGAATATGTCTAGAAAGAATTGAATATATGTAATATCCTACATAAAATTACATTAATAGCAAGAGAATCCTAACTGCCTTTTATCGATTAAATTCCTGGCAATGGAGAGAGATTGGGTGGCACCGAAAATGACAGCTACAGTTATGGTGGTGGGATATTTTCATTTTAGCAAGTTTAATTTTATTTTTACTTTATAATTGCTTGCATGACTGAAAAATTCTGCTCAATCCTTTTTTTTGCCGGACCTGGGTTCAAACTCATGACTTTGCACTTGCCAGGCAGGCACTTGTGCCACAGAGCTGTCTCCCCAACCCCTCTGCTCAATCGTTACCAGTCCAGTTTATTAATTAATAGCAGATAGTCCTACTATGAAACATTGGTGACATATTGCTCTATCCATATCACCTGAAAATATGCTTTCACAATTGTTGATTTGCTCATGAGGGACCAACCTTCTCTATCTGGTCTTCGTATGAATTATGAGCAATTACAAGTACAAAAACTTAAATATAATTAGAACAATTCTTTCTTTTTTTAAAAATTTTATTTATTTATTTTTTTCTTGTTTCAGAGCCTTTGTTTGTTTATTCACTCATTTCTATGGCTGGCTCAGCCCGCCCTGAGAGCAGGGCTGGCGCAGCATGTGGTGCCGGGGATTGAACCGCAGTCCCTGAAGCTGCCCAAGCCTTCCCAAGCAGGCGCTTTAGACCACAGAGCCATCCTGCCGGGCCCTAGAACAATTCTTTCTAACACCAAGATTTTCATATAAATGATTCCTTAGTATTACTTGACAATGCTTAGAGGAAATTCTTTTCATTAAAAATGATTTTTGTTATTGAAAGATTTAGTGAATTTTTGATTGAGCTTACTTCAGTTAAACAACATTCTTAAAAATAAAGATCCAGGAGTTGCAACCAGATTCACCTGGTATGAAATCTCATTTAGTATGTAAGCAAAGCAAATTAATTCTTATGAGCCTAAACTTCCTCAACTGTGATTGGAAAGAAGGTTGTTTTTGTTTTATTTTACTTTGTTTCACTTTGCTTTGTTTTGTTTTGAGACAGGGTCTCATTGTGTAGTTCAGGTTGGTTTTGAACTTCCAGCATAGCCCCATATGGCCTTGCATGTGACAGTGTTCCTCTGGAGTACTGGGATTTCACACCTTTGTCACCGTGCCTGCCTCGGAGATTGTTTCGAAATTAATACGAGTATAAAAGCTTAATGTCACTAGTTCTCATTATCAAAGGTTATTTCACATAGGCAGAGAGATCATAGGAATATAAATGTTACCATAGAATATGTTTTCATTGAAAAGTGTTTAATGAAATTTTCTATGTCATTTAACATTGCTTTTATTTATTTTATTTTTTGCCAGATCAGGATTTAACTAAGGCCTTTGTACTTACCAGGCAAGCACTAATTCTACTGAGCTAATTTTCCCAGCTCCTTATGTCACTTAACAAATAGTAGCTGCCCATGTCTTCATATGAGAGGATGAATTATTATAATAAAATCATAAAATGATACCAATGAATGATGACAGCTTTCTAATATATTTTCTCTAACATATTACACATAAATCATGCTAAATTTTAGGTAAATATTAAAAAGAAAACTTTATGTTAACAAATTTTGTTTACCAAAATTCAATCACACATTTTCCCAGTTACTCAAAAACTCAAAACATTTTGTTTGAAATCAGGAACTACACAACATGCCTAGTATCATAAGTACTATCTTATATTGCTTGATAGGACTAGAAAATTCATTAGAACAAAACCATTAAAATTAGATGAAAACAATGAAAATAAAGCTAAAGCTATTCCCTTTTACTAGTGATAAAGATTATGATGATGATGAAGATAGATAGATAGATAGATAGATGATAGATAACTATACTTGCTCTTCATCAAAATTAATATATATGCTACTTTTATAATATATATTAAAATGTATATTTTAAAATATATAAATTACTTCATATATAAAATATATATTACTCTATATTATGATATACAGTTATATAAATAAATAAATATATATATATATATATACACTCTAAAGAGATTAATAGTATTTTCTTTAAACTGAATAAGGAAATGAAATTAACCAATTATATGTCAATTTTTAACGTTTAAGAAAAATAAGATAAGGATTGGCCAGATATTTCAATGTATTAAAGCGGGCATCGAGTCCCCTGACATACTGTGCCATCCTAGTTCCAATGGTACACTGAGATGGCAATTGAGACTGAGCATGGTGGTGATCCTGTAATCCCAGAACTTGGGAAACTGAAAACATGAGGATCACTATGAGTCTGATTTGTGTAATGAGACTCTTTAGACCCTGTACTAAATACAATAATGATAATAATAATAATAATAATAATAATAATAATAATAATAAGAGAGACAGAAATTTCTTTCCTTCATTAATATATGTTTTTGGCTAGATTAAAGGATTCTGTTAACTTGACTGTAGAAAACACATAATCTCTAACTTTTCAACTTAGCTAAATTATGAATATAGAAACATCATAATATTAGAAGTACCAGTGGTATATTAATGCTACATATGTAATTTCTTGTCATATATTTGCAATTACTTGAAGGATGTTAGCTATTAAATCTGCCTCTAGATCTTCTCATGTATTGAAAGACTTAGCATAATATGACATATTGTGTTTAATTATTCTTTTTCAATATAAATACCTTTCCTCATAAAAAAAAACTTCCATCAAAAAATAATAATAATAATGATTAGGAATTGAAAAAATACTTTACTTCCAAGGATGGTTAAAAATAAAATCCTTATACTTAATTCATATTTTGTTGTAAATATGTCAATTAAACTCAAACATTTATAATATATTGTATTTCCAGTCCAGTATATGTATGTTCCTTTATAAGGACATTTAGAACAACAACAAAAAGTATTCTGCCTGCACAAGGCTCTAGGTTCAATCTCCACCATGTGAAAGCGAGGGAAGGGAATCCTTATCTGCAAAGGTCACTGCCAGAATCAAAGCACACTGTAAACAGATGAAAAATAACCTGATAAATGATTGGGTTCCTACACAAAATATCAAATAACTCTTAAAACTCAACTGTAAGAAAATACACAGTCCAATTAAAAATAGTGAAAGATTCAGATACCTTACTGAAGATGTACAAATGACAGCACACATCATGTCTTGTCACCAAGAAACTGCATATTAAAACAATAACACATCAATATTATATCAAAGCACACATTATTGGCAAGTAATAATGCACAAAACTGGCACCACTAAATGTTGACCAGGATATAGACCAATAGATAGACCAGCAGAAAACTTCATGAGTGTGTGTGTATGTGTGTGTGTGTGTGTGTGTTATGGGACTACAACATTGTAATAATATTTTTTAGTGTGTTTTAAGGCAAGATGTAGCGCTTTGGAAGATAATTGGAAACTTCTTATAAAACTCACCATATTTTTACCATATGACCTAGTAAATGTGCTCCTCAGATATTTACTCAATATTTTTAAGTTTTAGATCCACACAAAACTATTTGTCAAGTTAAAGCAAGACCTAAAACATAAAGCTAGATTAGTATGCTGAGCTGTAAAAGGCTTAAATCAACAGCTTCCAGTATTGCCAGTTTTGCCAGTAACCCATTGCGATTATGGAACATTGGACTGTGTATACAACTACTTTCTCTTAGTTCAATCAGAAGAAATTGTTTGTACCAATAATGATTAGAAAAATTATCATGTCTACATCCTGTGTTCTGCATAATTATGAAGAGGACAACAATATGCGTTGTATCAATTATTGGGAATGTACTACAAAGGTGTTTTGAAATTGTCACATTGTGACTTCTTATTAAAATAAAAAAAACTATCTGTCATCCACATTTACAGAAATTTTATTTATAAGTTTGTAACTTGAAAGGAACCAAGATGTCATCCAGTAGTAAAAGGATAACTAAACTGGTACGTCTAGACAATGGAATGTTACTGAGCACTAAAAAAAAAAATGAACTATAAGGAAATAAAAAATGGACAAACTTTAATCCCATATTATTGAGTGCAAACAAGGCCACCCACAAAGGTCCCTTCTTGGCTGATTACAACTATATTACATTTTGAGACAAGAAAATTATTTAGGGAGTAAAATATCACTATTTATCAGAGGTTGGGTAGAAGTGTGAGACATAAAGGATGAGTAAAATGGAATTACGCTATATAGTGCTGTGATGGTGAGTATATAGCACTGAGTATTTCTCAAATCTATGCATGGTAGAACGTCAAGAATGAACCCTACATAAGTCTTGGACTTCAAGTACTAATGATGAGTCAATTCATGCTCACCAATATAAAAAAATATATTAGTCCATTGGACAATGCTGAAAATAATGAGGCTATACACATATAAAGAAGAGCAAATGGAGAACTCTATACCTTCCATAGGGACTAAGTATAAACCTATGTAAAGCTTTTTCAATTAGATTCATATGTGAGGAGGAAAAATAACAAACAGGGAACATTTCTCAGTATCGACTGTGGTATTGGGTTAGGCAAGATGAGCAAATGTATTTTAGGGCATAATAGGTCAGAAATAAAACAATATCATGTTGGAAGGATTATGCAACAGAGATTTAATACCCCTCAATACAACTGAAAAAATTAGTGTGAGCTGATTTTTCAAGCAAAAGTCAAACTTCTCAATGAATGCATGAGATTGTCAGAAAAGTTTCTAGGTGTCTCCCAAAGTGTTGCAGAATATCTGCCCTACATTTAACACTCTTGTATCAGGTTTTAAACACTCTCACAGAATAAAAGTGATCAGCATGAAATTTAAAATATGGTTATCACATGAATTGAGGGATGGATAGCACACTCTTCAAAACAGTCTCGTTGAAACAAGTTATTTTAAGAAAGCCAGAATCCAGTGTCCTTCTCTCCTTTGTAGAGAAGGTGTAATGTTTCGGAGAACACTGAGGTCAGGTAAAATCTCTAGCTATGGATTTTGATTTGGAAACTAAAAGAAACCTTCCACAGAGCTGTCTGCACACCGTCGCACCATGGCTGTGGGAAGCAGAAACATCAACATGGTAGTTCCTGGGGGAAAATGTGTGTGCCCTTTATGAGACACACTCCAGTGGAATTATCTAAGTGAACAATACAGCTACCTAATACAGTTTGATCAAAATTTCTTTACTTAGATATTGATAATGCAAAAATTTGAAAGAGGTTTTAAAGTTCACATAGTTTAGAATGTCTAACAATCTGGAGATTTTCTGAAGGCTTAGCATTATAGATCATGACAGCATGAACAGTTTCTTCCTGCCCACAAAACTGTAGTACTTGTAGAACTGCATGGCACAAGGTTAGCCCTTAGAGTGTATGTAGAAAAGCAATGTATTTTTACTGATGTTGCCTGATTCATCCAACGTTCTTGTGCAATTGGACACTGCCTGTCATTTTCAATTAGCTTAAAAGTGTGGTTAGACATCATTCTGCTATGCCTCCCAATAGAGAATGCTTATGGATGAGAACATATCTGATCATACTTGGCAAAAGGCCTCAGGCATGCACATCCTACCTTTCAAGGTGGACCGCTCACACATGTCGATGCAGACAGGTGGGTTACCAGGCAGACTGATTCATCCATGTAAATTATCTTTCTATAAAGGCTAAATCTACCACCTTTCACATTTTCAAAATTCTGCTGTATTTTTATAATATATAAAATTCTATTATCCTGTTACTTTTCTAGTGAATGGCAAATCATTATAATTATATTAATTCCTCACTCTCTCATAGGGCATTCTTTTCACTACTGAAATTTTAAGAAGCTACATGTGTTCTTCTGTTTTGCATAAGTAAGTAAATTTATACTTTGTGAACCTGAATTTCAGACTTGTTCGCATTTGGTTTCAACATTTCATGTTGAAAAGTAAAAGTATGACATTCCCAAGTTTGTAATCCCCTAGGGATCTTTTGTACTTCCTGCCCTCCGATAAAATTGCAGAAGGTATTTAATCTAATTTCCTTCTCTAAAAGTTTTTCTAAGTAACTGTAACATTAATTTCAAGTTTCTCCAATGGATTCTGCCCTAAATAAATCACTCAAAACTCCTTGAGTTTTTACTACCACCTAAACTACTTCTGAGAAAAAGAAGGTACCATGACTGCATTCCACATTTCTATTCTGATAGATGGAAAAAGATATATTTTTGGAATTACAAAAGTATGATCAAATTATACTTGTATTTTTTAAAACTCCAATGGTAGGCATTTGACTCCCTTCATCTGTGTGTGTATGTATGTCTGTGTGTGTGTGTGCATGTGTGTGTGTGTTTTTGTGTATTCTATCATGCATTCCTTTTAGAGAAAGTCACTAGAAATTAATCTCCAAAGAAATTTTAGTTATTTTCCTTCACGGATTTGCTTAAGTTACTAAGATAGTGAAAACCAGTATGAACAAACTAATATTCAAAATTATGAAAAAAACTTAAAATATTTTCTGGAAAGTGTGTACAATTTTAATGACATGCTAGAAAATAAGAGAGAAATCTTAGGCAAGGTAGAATTTTCCGATTCATATCCAAGATGAATTATAATGATGGTAAATGAAGGAATACAAACCATCTGGGTAAGTCTGAAGTGGCACCGCTCTGAATCTTTGAGGCTTAAAGTATTAATTTGTCATCGAACTTTTGGTCCTTTGTGTGTTAGCTTTGAGAAATATCTGCTCATGTACTCCGCCAAGTTTTAACTGTGTTATGTGAGAGTGCTTTTGTGATTAATTTTTTCATGGTATCCTCATATGGTATAAATATGTGTTTGTCAAATATTCTGTCCTACTCCTTAGCCTGACTTGATTTTATGATTATGTTATAAATAGATTTCTTTATAATATAACTTACCAATATCATTAGCCCTAAAGTATACCTTCTTTTCTTATTATATTTCACATTTAGAGGCTAACAACACATTTCATATGCCAAAATTAGTATGAAAGAAATTATAGCCCAATAAAGATGTGGTATGTATAAATTTAACTGTGTCTTTTTCTCCTCTCTGACAAATACTGAGCTTATAGAAATACAAGAATAAAGGACCTACCCTGGTGTCTTAATTAACTGAGCATTGTCCACCAGTTCTTTTTATAAAACTGAGAAAAAATTCATCTAGTATGTTTAAATCCAGTTTTTATAATTAGCATTTCATTGTACCGCTGAAATGAAATTAGCTTCTTTTTTGTCTGCAACATCAATTTTCAGCTCAGTAGTAAAAAAAAAAAAAAAATTAACCCTATGTTAAAATTAGCATGTTAGCTATCATATTGTAATAACTATTGAAAATCCTGTCATGATTGTACAAATGGAGAAATATATTTTTCACAATCTGCTATTGTTTACTTATGAATTCAAATTTGTTTGCATTTACTTATAACCAGATCATAAATACTAAGCTGATAAGGTAGAGATTATTAGCTGCAAATCATTAGCCCTGGGAAATACAATTTTTCTAAATCTTTTTTCTAACATACTTAATACTAACATACAAAGTTTTCTTTAAAATTAATGATTTTAAATATTAGTTTAAATTTCTGTTTGATTGACTAACAATTTTCCCAACCTACAGTTATAAATTATAATTTTTCATCTGATTTTATTTCCCTAATTCTGTTATAGTCATTAAAATTAGATAATATCTGATATATATAGGTATTCTGACATTATGAATTTAATCATCAACCTCTGAAAACTTGCTAAGTCTAGAATACTTACCTTTACTATTTTAAAATATCAAATCTCTCACATGCTGTGTCACACATAAATGTACAAATGTTATGTACTCAAAAAATAAAACATAATAATTATTTTGTTATATGATTTATATATTTTTTTGCTCTAGATGCCAAGCAAAATAACTCAGAGTGGCGGAACTAAATAAAATAAACATGTTACCTTAGAGATGCATGCACTATAAGTTAACATTGCCATTTGGTTCAGTTTCCCATGAGGCCTGTTTTCCTGGCATAAGGACAAGCACACTTTTGTTGTGTCCTCACATGAGCCTTCTTCTATGTTATAAATAAATATCTTCAGTGCATTGTTCTTTTCTTAAGGACACCAGTCCTACAATTATTGAGCCCTGCTCTTGGGATTTCAATTACCTTTACTGTCTTCCTTAAATAGCCAATATTCATATACAGTTATCATAGGGATTATGATGTCAACAAAAATTTTAAGGGGCACAATTCAATTCATAATGACATGCTCAATTTTAATGAAAAAAAGAGCTAGAAAAGGAAGGTGCTCAAATGGATGCATCTTAAATTCACAATGTTAAGTCAAATAAATTAGATGCAGGTCAAATATAAAATGGTTTCTCTAATAAGAGAAACTCAATCTATGCACATTTTCAAGAGCAAACTGAAAAGAAGATCATAAGGAACAAGCAAGTGGACTTTGTAAAGATGGATGTAACTGGGGGATGAGGGAAAGGTGAATTGGAATGGAAGGGAACAGTAAAAACATCAAGATGAAATTTGAACATGTACCAATGCTACAGGATGAATGCATATTACAAACATATACTAATGAAAAGTAATAGGCCAGGCATGGTGCTACATGTCTGTAATCTCATTACTGAGGAGCCTTAGGCAGGAGGATATAGTAAGTTAGAGGCTAGTTTGGGCTACACAGTGAGTTCAAGGACAGTATGAACTGCAGAGAGAGAGAGAGAGAGAGAGAGAGAGAGAGAGAGAGAGATTAGAAAAGAGAGAGCAAAAGAAAATGAAAGGAAGAAGGGAAAAGGAAGGAAGGAAGGAAAGAAAGAAAGAAAGAAAGAAAGAAAGAAAGAAAGAAAGAAAGAAAGAAAGAAAGAAAGAAATAGATTTCCTATAAAAAAGTGTATCACATATGAGGACTATTCCATAAGGCTATCAACAAGCTGCTTAGCACAAGTCTTATTGGACAAGATACAGCTGAATACCAGTGGAAGGATATAAACAAACTATGGGGGAAAAAAATCCTACCAGCTACCAGTACTTTACTTGATAAACCATTCTTTCAGAAGATAAGATTTTCTTGGAAAACAAAAGTTAAGAAAGTGCCTCAACATTAGAACTCAACTTAAAATGAAATGTAGCATGAAATGAAAACAATATCTACAAAACAATCAGAAAATATGTTGAAAAATGGCAAAAAAAAAAATCTTTATCTAGTAAGTGAATTACATTTGCTAATTGATAGACATGAAATACTTAAAGCAGTTTTCCTGTATGCTGGTTAGCACTTTATCTCAGTATATGTTAGGCTTCAAATTCTACCACTTGCTAAGGTCAAAGACAACAAATTTTCACACAAGATACTTGAAACAAATAGAACTCATATGGATAGGGAAGAATGGCCTGTAGAGGTCCAATACTTATTGTGACCTTGTCTACCAAGGCTCAGCAAAGCTGCCCACAGCCATTGAAATCTTGTCTGCAGATGGCTCACCTTACTGCAAGAGGGAAAGCCTGAAAGCAGCTCTTGCTAAAATAGATAGTGCAAGGAATCTTAATAAGCTCAGCTGATGTAAGCAGCCCTATTATTGTAACAGAGACAGCAAAAGAGCCCAGACTCTACTGTCTAATTCTTTATCTCAGTCCATTGTGGACTCAGTATATTTATAGAAAGTCTTGAGAACTACAAACAAGAAACTGGAAAAGGGTGTCGGGAACAGTGTCAGGCTTTGGAGAAGTGTCTAGCAGAATGAGGCCTAGGTAAATAAGATCTCTAACTACAAGAACTACAAAGGCCTTATGGTAGGCTTAAGGAAACATAAAATGATAGTACAGAGATGAAAAATATATTCAATACAATCGGAACAAAGAAGAGCAGGATGAGCTCTATTTATAATAAACATAGTAAGAGGAAGTAGGTTATTACATAATGATAAATCAATTAACGTATGATAAACACCGACACTCATTTCAGTGTCCCTAAGATACTGTATCTGGTGCCACAGAAATACAAAGGATTGTAAGGGTCTACCCTAAAAATTAGGTCTCACTAAATTAGAAAACTTAGGAAAACAAATGCCTAGAAACACATGATCTTCTAAGATTAAAAAAAAAAAAGAAAAACATGAAAAAGATATCTAAACAATGGGAGGATTGAACTTAATAAAAACACTCCACTAGGGGCCCGACAGGATGGCTCAGTGATCTAAAGCACCTGCTTAGGAAAGCTTAGGCAGCTGCAGGGACCGTGGTTCGATCCCCGGCACCACATACTGCGCCAGCCCTGCCCTCAGGCCAGGCTGAGCCGGCCATAAAAATAAATAAATAAATAAATAAATAAATAAATAAATGTTCTGAAACAAGAAAAAATAATTAATTAATTAATTAATTAAAATACTCCACTAAAGAAAAGCCTAGAATCTGAAGGCTCCACATCTGAATTCTGCCAAACAATTAAGGAATGATTAATGCTAAGCCTTCTCTAATATTTCCAAAATACTAAAGAGGCAGCAATATCCAAACTCATTTTAGCAAGCCAGAATTAGTCTGACTGAAGCCATAACAACACCATGTAAAAGAAAATGACAGGCCAATAACTTTGATGAGTGTACATGCAAAACTTCTCAACAAAACATCAGTAAACTAAATTTAAGCCGGGCATGGTGGTGCACGCCTGTAATCCCAGTACTCGGGAGGCTGAGGCTGGAGTATCAGTGTGAGTTCAAGGCCAGCCTGGGCTAAAAAAGTGAGCTCAAGACCAGCCTGAACTGCATAGCAAGAATCTGTATCAAAAAAGACGAAAAAACAAAACAAAACAAAAACACCTAGATTTAGCACCATATGAAAAAGTCTTTTTAAGCATAATCAATTGGGTTTTATACTAAGATGCAAAAAAATTTTCAATCAACTTTTGCCTTTATTTAATCAAAATAGAAACATAATCAATTGGGCTTTATGCTAAGATGCAAAAATTTTTTCAATCAACTTTTGCTTTTATTTAATCAAGATAGTATGGCAAACAAACCCTGATTAGAGAAATTAAGCAAAGATATATATATATAACCAAAAGCACTGAAATTGGAAAGTTAGAAGTAAAACTTTCTGTGTTTCAAGATGAAACAGTCACATATCTAAAATATCTTAAGGTTACACACACTCAAATTACCAGAAAAAGCAACTTCAATAAAGTTGCAGAATACCAGGGAAATAAGAATTACTCAATCTACTTTTTGCATATCTATCCAGAGAGTAATGCAGGTCCTGGCAAGAGAAAATAATCAAACATATCCAAGTTTATAAACCAAATAGTGGCCAGGAAGATAGCTCAGTAGAATAAGCACTTGCCTGGCAAGCACAAGGTCCTGAGTTCAATCCCCAGTACCGCAAATAAATAAATAAATAAATAAATAAATAAATAAATAAATAAATCATCACTGAACAGAAAAGAAATAGTGCTCTGGCCAAATAACTCAGTGAATTAAAGGTCCTGCAAACAGGCACAGGAACTGGGGGGTCAATCCCCAGATCTGCTATGCCATCCCTGCCCCAGGGGTGTGCTGAGATGACAAGTGAGATTGTGATGGTGCATACCTATAATCCTAGCTCTTGTAAAATTTCAGAGATTAAAAAAAAAAATAAGTGAATAAAGCTGAGCAAGGTATAAATTTATCTTGTGACCAACCCCTTAGAACATCAACTTAAAGAGTGATATGTTTATTTTGACTTATCCTATCAGGGTGTCTCAATTACTTTTCTTTCGTTTCTGGGACAAAATACATGAAGCCCAAAATTAAGGATGGAAAAGTTTATTTAACTCAAAGTCATCAGAAATTTCAGCCTATACTCTGCTGGCTCCAAGACAAGTTGGCACATGGAAGATGACAGCAGTTCATGGTACTGGAAAATAGCAAAATCACAAGAGTATAAAGGACGAGTGAAGATAGAAAGCAAACCTCTCTCCCTTCCTTATATTGCATTCAAGCTATCCACCCTAGGGTGTGTCACACATTCAGCCCATAATCCCAGCACTGGGTCCTGAATTAATCACAAACTGTAGAAGGCCCCACATGACTATGTTAGGCTTTGGAGGAAAACAAACCATGACACAGGAGTTTCACTCACTGTCCGCAGGCTCTGTTGGGCCTGTGGCAATAAAGAACAAAATAATAGAGGAATAGAACAGGAAATAGCTGCTCACTTGTGACAGCTAGGAAGCAGAGAAAGAAAGAATGATCTACAGAGGAAGAGGCCAGGGACCAAGCACAGTTCCCTGGGTCCATGTTCCATGCGCCACTTTCTTGATCTAGGCCCCAACTCCTAATAGTCTATTCAGCCATGTTGGTCAGGCACACATAATCTGATCATTTACCCTGGTGTGGGAGCACACTCCTCTGTGGGGAGGCTGATAAAAGAGAATCACTGTAAATTTGAGGCCAACCTGGCCTCCATAATGAATCTAAAACAACTTGGACTACACATATGACACTATGTAAGAAAAACAAACCAATACAAGCTAGTAAGTATTGGAGCATATGTAGGGTAAAGGGAATCTCTAGAGACAGTACATTGGAAGATAAATAGGTACAGATTTTGCAGGTCATAAGATGGAAATTTCTTAAAATCTGAACACAAATATATAAACACAAAGAAATACTACCAGCTGTTATAAAAGAATATATTGCAGTTGTGACAACCAAGAAAATATCTTATTTAATGTTTAATGTTCATACCATATTAAGCAAGATACAGAAAAATTTAATTCATTTATATTTAGGATACAAGCACAGAATTCATAGAAGTAAAGTAGAGATTGGTTATAATCAGAGGCTTAGGTTAAGGGAGAAAAGGAGAGGTCTTAGTCAAAAGGTACAAAGTATCAGACAGGATAAATGCAGAAATCCTACCAATATCAGGCCATAGAAGTCACAACTGTAACAAATACAACCAACCAAATTAAAGAAGTCTCAAGATAGTCTACTAATTGGAATATTTAAAACATATCACTATATCCTTAAATCAATGAACATATAAACATATATATACTTAAACAAAATTATGAAAATGTTATAAATGGAAAGCATTAAACATCTATGACAATTGAATAAATTGTGTAAAATATTCACCAGTAGAATTGGTATAGCTAAGTTATGGTACATTCAAAGAAAGTGATCCTGATTCATTAATGAAATGAAAAAAATATTTTCTTCTACATACGGATACAAGGCATATTATTGAGTGAAAAAGAAAATGCATAGGAGAAACATATGTGGTTATGCACACACATCCAACTTTGTGTATTATATACATTTGTAAAAAATTTTAAATTGAATATACATATTTGAATGACATGCAGTATTTGTGTAAATATACAGAAAAATCACAATATATAACCCATTGCTGGGATCCCATCAAATATATCCAAAAGAATGAAAAACTACAATTTGGTTCTCTTTACCGCAAAAGAGGAATACATCTTAAAAGAAATAATAGAAAAAGAAAGTTTATTAAGTCATTTCTTCTTTGTGGTCCTCAACCTAATTTAGACTCCTATCATCATTTGAGAAAAAATATAAATTATCAGTTGAAATGGAAAGCAGTAATTTCTCCTATAGGAAAAGGTTTTTTATTCAACATATTTATCAACCAGTTTACAATAGTTAGTTTAATAAAATGAGCAACTTGGAGTCATCAAGATAGTTCCTGCTTAAGCCTAAAGTGCCTGCTTAAGCAAGCGTAGGCAAGCTCAGGGACCATGGTTTGATCCCTGGCACCACCTACTATGCCAGCCACAACCCCAGGAAAGGGTGATCTGGCCAGAGTCCAGATGTGGTGGCACATGCCTATAATCCCAGCACTGGGGCAGCTGAAAACAGGAGGATAACCACAAGCTTGAGCTGCATAGTGACACCCTATAACAACCAAATACATTAAAATAATAATAAAACAAAATAAAATGAGCAACTATTTTGATTAAAGTGTTCACATCATAATAAAACAAGTATCTTTGCCTTTCCTACTTTTACTAAATCGGGAGAAAAAATGTTCGTGATTTATTTTTTTAAACCAATTGTGTGTCTGTATCTGATAACTTAAACAGGTAATCTGAAGATAACACCATGTAATATAGCAACTATTGTTGAATTCTCATTACTTTGTTCAGTACGACTTTATATCATTTCTAATGTTCTTTTTCTAGTGTTTTGTATTCTTTAAGAATTCAAAATAAATTAAAATTCATTGATTTTCTCTTGCACTTACCAATAAAACAACCTAACAACTTCTGGCTTCAACATTTAAGTCAAAACCTATAATGTATGTAGACTGTATCTGGCTACAAAATATGTATTTCCATTTTAATGTGCCATGCTCCAGCAGGCACTAGCATGTACAGGTGTGTCACCAGGGATTCCCAATCTGTTCTGGCATCACTTAACATGAGCAGGCAGCTAAGTTCAAAACAAAATGTTGTGTGGATGCATGTTTCTCAAAGAGCAGCTGTTATGTAGTCTTAAAATGTAGCAGAGCTTCAAAGCAGTAAGATTAAGGCAAGCTCTAGAGAGACTGCTAGGTTCTGCTGATCACCAGCTGTCATGGAACCAAACTTCAGAGTTGTAAATTACCTTCTCTCCTCAACAGGATTCACTAGTTTGAGATAAAACATATGTTTTTGTTTTGTGTTTTTTTGTTTGGTACCAAAGTTTACTCTTAATTGGTGTCTTCATTTACTCTGAGTATTTCTTGAATTCTAAGTAGAATGAAACACTGCAGATGTCACATTATGAACCTGTCCTGGGGGACTTTGTTTGGATGACTTATGTGCCATTATCTCTTGAGTTGAACTTCTACCTGCCCCATATCCTATATCCTTCATAATATTAATAGGCTAAAACCATGTACTTGCAAAGTCAAGAATGAAATGAATCTCCAAATCATTTATTTTATTCTATGGATTGTTTCACATGGAAACATTATATCTATCTGGTAACTCCATATCCATTAAAAAACTCCTAATGCCTGAAAATATATTTTCATTAATATGATGTTGTAAAACTATAACAATAAGATTGATAATGCCCTAAAAGACATTCTTATGTATTAGTTTAAACTTGATGAATATAAATATTATATAAAGAGAAGCTGCTAACAAGAAAGAATGTATGTAGATTCACGACTATAAAATTATTATTCATAAGCTGGGCATGGTGGAGCATGCCTATAATCCCAGCACTGGAAGGCTGAGGCAGGGGGAGCAGTACGAATTTGAGACCAGCCTGAGCTACAAAGTGAGCTCAAGGCCAGGCTGAACTGCACAGAGAGACCCTGTCTCAAAAAGACAAATAAATAAATAAATAAATAAATAAATAAATAAAATTATTATTCATGAGCTATAAAAGAATTTCTAGATAAATATCAAGTTTAAAAATCATTTATTCCAAAAACCTATGGCATACAAATAAACTATCTCTATAAACTATCTCTATCTACATAAAGTCTTAGGTTGTAAACACTTATAAGAATTGGCTATTTACAATACTGTACATGGTAAGTAAACAATGTGAATAATTTTTTATAAAATAATAAATACAACTGTTGGATTCTGATTTGATAACATTTATAAAAGTACACTGGGCCTTCTTGGAACTTCTTTAGCTTTTTCCATATTACCATCATATATATATATATATATATATATATATATATATATATTATTCTCTAAAATGTTATAAAAACCATAGCTATGCTTATATGCTATATAGTACAAAGTAAGTAAAGTATCCACTTTAGAAGGCATTTCAAATGAAAATGCCTTGTACTTTACATGATAAAATTGCTTTGGATTTTCTTAAATGCCTACTCAAAATCTGTATGTTAATGCAGAGAAAACAACTCTTGGTTTCTGCATTGGAGTTATTTAAATCATTTTGTATTTCTGAGGGTATAAGAAAATAAGATGATATGGAAAGATCTCATTACCTAAGTTTTAATGAAGTAAATATTGATCATATTGGCAAAATAGTATATATCAAGCTACTTCCCTGTGTTTGCCCCTTATATGCAGTGAGCGTTTTATTTGGTTAGCAGTCATACTAAATGGCTCTCATGTAGCCATTAAAAATCGCTGTGTTTGGGGGCTGGGGAGATAGCTCAGTGGAATAAATGCTTGTCTGGAAAGCGCAAGGGCCTGAGTTCGATCCCTGGTACCACCAAAAAAAAAAATAAAATAAAATAAATAAATGGCGTGTCGCTGTAAATTCTGTTTGTCTTCTAAAGAACACTTGTGAAATGGACAAAAAGCATGAACAGTTTGTAGACAAACATTTCTTTTTGCTGTTACTGAGCTAGGTTCTCGCTATGTTGCCTCAGCTACTGTTGCCTTATTTTACACTGAGAACAGAGCTTAGCATTGTATTATTTTAAAGTAATATTTTATTTCTTCTTATTCATATGTATCTTTAAGATCTCTTACAAATATACCTTCAATCATTTGCCAAGGAATCATAATATGTGTATTTTGCTTATGTTACATATTCTTTTGTTTGTTGATTTAAAAATAAAACACACAAGAGTAAACCATAGTAGCTGTAAACTTGCATCAAAATATTATATATATTTCATATAGTGTGTACATAGTACAGATATATAATATATATGTGCATTTAAAATATAATAAATTCTTATGTATTTATGTGAAATAAACTTATATTACATGGAATATGTGATTAACGCAGTATACATGAATTGTTTCTAATGGAAACATTGTATCTATCTGAGAACTCCATATGTGTTAAAAAAAAAACATCCTAATGTCTGAAAGTATATTTTCGTTAATTTTGTTTTGTAAAAACATAAAAATAAGTTTGATAATGCCCTGCCAGACTTTCTAGATATGTGCTGTTTCTAACGTTATTTCAATTATTGCTATACTCTCTCTCAAGTAAATGTTTAAAAGAAAACAAAAAAGGGTAATAAAAGAGAGTGAGAGACTAGGAAAAATGCTATAGGACTGACTGCTGCAATTTTGTATATGCTTAGATTTCTAAATTTCTGTGTAAAAATGTATAACTTTTTATCACATTCTATAGAGACTTACTAGACTATCAATGATTGATGGAAAATACCAATTCCACGTTAAGTTTAAGGCATTTGATATTCAGAAAGACAGTGATATTAAGCTCAAGTACCTATGTTGTAGAGTAATAGTGTCACTAAGCTTCTCTTCTGGAGAGTTAACAACTTAAATTTGCAGACCAAGAAATTAGAGAAAAAGAAAAGCTACAAGGATAGCCAATATTTTGGTTCTAGTGCTTCAAGGTCAGCAAGGATTCAGGATATAAGAGAAAATGTACTGTGACATCCTGTAACTCAGTGATTTCCTAAATTTTCTGTTCAAGGAGATTATAGGGCCACATAGGAAAGTGATCAATAATGTATGTTGTACCTAAGGAAAGTCACCTAGAGAGAAAATATTCTCTCAAGCTTTGACAGACACCAAATTGGTCAAGCAATGGCTGTGATTCATCCAGATGTCTGACACTGACAAAAGTTCTATAAAACACTCTTCATGGTTTCAAGGTAAATCCTGAGGGAATTTGACTGACCTTGTTAGACACAAAAGTTACATTTTTTGTTTTATAGGTTTTGCGTTAACTTGGTCTTACTAATTTAGCAGAAAAATTTAACCATGAGGCATAAAAGGTAAAGCTAGATTAGTATGCCGAGCTGTAAAAGCCTCAAGTCAACCGCCTCCAACACTGCCAGTTCTGCTGATAACCCACTATTATTATACACTATTGGACTATACATAAAGTACATTCCCTTAGTTCAATGAAAAGAAATATTTGTACCAATCATGTTTAGAAAAGTTATCATGTCTGAATTGTATACTCTGAATAACTACTATAAAAATAATGACTTGTATTAATTATTGCAGTTGTCCTACTAATGTGTTTTGAAACTGTCTTGTTATTCCTAATTAAAATAGATAAAATTGTAAAAATTCATAAAAATAAATAAGTAAAAATTACATCTTTAAAATTTTTATATATAAAAATCTATCATCTCAATTTAAATCAAATATATTTTGCTGAATTTCACTTGAAACAAGTCCAGCCAAGCATGTTTGTAAATAATCCCCAGGAAGAGAAATGAGCAGACACTTCACAAAGATAGAAATCCAAGTTGTCCACAGATACATTAGAAAATGTACAACATTTGTGGCCCCTAGAGAAATGCAAATTAAAACAATCCTAAGGTTCCATCTTACGCCAGAAAAAAATGTCATTAAATCAAATAATAACAAGTGCTGGCATGGCTGTGGTAAGAAAGGAATCTTCCTGTATGTCTGACGGGAATGCAAACCAGTGCAACTATTATGGAAATCAGTATGGAGAGTTCTTAAAGAACTGAAATTAGAATTTCCATACAATTCATCTATCTCTCTTTTTGATATCTTTTTTAAAGAGCTTAAGTCATTAAAATACAGTGATACATGCATACCAACAATGTTTACAGCAGCATAAGTCCTAGTATCTGAATCATAGAAACAGCCTATAAACCCATCAACAGATGATTAGGTCAAACAAAATGTGACATCCATTCGTAGTGGAGTACCAGTCTGCTATAAAGAATGACAGACTTGAGACATTTGTAGGAAAGTGGAGACCCCTGAAAAATATAACGTCGAGAGAAATAAACAAGGCACACAATCTTGAATACTGCGTGGTGTCTATCATTTGAGTGAGACAAAGTACAGAGTAAATGATGAATGCATACAAAGGGAGAAGGTGCTGGATCTCTGGCAAAAGGAAAGTGGTGCAGTGGAACAAGGGTGAGGCATGAGGAGGAGGAAAAGGAAAAGGAAGTAAAAATAAAGATAAGCCACATACAAGGACCAAACAGTCACAATTAATGTGAACATTATCTGCCTTAACAAAACCTATGACAGATAATGACAAGATTAAGAAAAGGGGGTGGGGTGAGGATTTTTTAAAAATTGAAATATGTACACAAAACCACTCCCAAGATAACTGCAAAGTGCATGAATTGTAAACATGTACTAATAAAAAGCAAATAAATTACTTAGAAATTCAGCCCAAGAGCAATAAAACATAGTTTTACAAATAATTTCTAATATAGAATTAACACACGGGTTCAGACTGACAGCTATAAATTAATAAAACTACAGCCTTCAAAACGACAAGAAATTATCCAGATAGCCAGGCATGGTAGCATAAGGAGGAGCACTTGCAAGGCTGAGGCAGGAGAATCACTCTGAGTTTGAGGCCAGGTTAGGCCACCAAACGAGTTTAGGGTCAGCCTAAACTACACTTCAAAACTCTTTCTAAAAAGAAAAAGAAAAAATAAATAAACTATCCAGTTATATGAACCCTTCACATTTTATTTTGTCATAGTATTCAGTTTTATAGTTGGACTCTATATTGGGTGTAAATATTCACACTGAATATATTGAATGACATCTCATCCATGTTAACCTTTACACTAAGAACCAACAGTAAGATCCAGGGTAATTGATTTCAAACACAGTTGTTTTTTAAAGTTTTGCACTACTTATACACAAAAATTTGATAACTAAATCCTTTATTAATTAAACATCAGAAATTAATGATTGCATGGTTTTAGCATAGAACAATTAGATTTTTGTTTTTAGCTGTGGAAGAGACATTGGTTGTAAATCCAGCAAAACCTTCTGAAAAATATAACTGCCAAAAAACTCATTGGAGATGAATTTACAGCTATTTGTTTTATGCAAGGGTGTAGAAGATAAGAGTGTTCTTGCCAAAGGTACATTGTGACGGAAGTATTCTTAATGTATTTTATGAACATTAACTATAGGACAGGTAATGCTTCTGTTAGCTAGAGTGAATACAGAGTGATAGGAAATTACACTTTGGTTCTCAGTGATATAGCATATTTTTTTGTTTTCAAAAGCAATAAATATTTAACACAGAGATGTCACTCTGTACACTTATGAAAAAAGTCTCAGTGTGATTTCAGAATTCAGGCTGTATTTGATTATTATTTTTTATTATCTTTGTGCTATATAACATAGTCCTAACTCTGTATCATAAAATGGTTTTATTACCTACTTTAGAAATTGTATTTATTTATTTATTTATTTATTTATTTATTTTTATTTGCAGTACTGGGGATTGAACTCAGGACATTAAGCTTTTCAGGTAGTCACTTATTCTACTGAGCTATCTCCCCAGTTTCCCAGTCTTTTTTTTTTTTTTTCTCAATTCTTAGGAATTTTTAAATGTATCTTGGAATTGACAAGAATACATCTAAAATGATCTTTCTACTTAACCATTATTAATGGAGGGGCCACTTATCTTGGAAATTCAGTTACACAGAAAGAACTAATTTTTGAACATAATGATAACAATCCTGTGTTAAATTTTTCCCCCCAAATGGACCTTATCCTGTGTGTTCACTTTCTTTTTTACTCTGTAATTTTAAAACTCTCCATTTTAGATTACATTTATATGGTTTAATGTTATTTTATAATATTTGTTATATATTTATATGTATGATCATTTTCAAGTTTACTGCCCTATTATAATTCTATGAGACAAACATGTTCAACATTATGCTCATCTCATGAAACAAGAAATTAGGTATGCTTTCTTGTACAAATATCACACACATAGTAACACCGAGGAACTCACCAGGAAGGGAATTTCCTGATTTTCAATGTATTGCTAATTTTTCTCCACAACTACAAGCAGAGCACAGTATCAGTAGAAAATAAGCTCAACTCAATTGTCTTATACTGCGCTCTCTCAGTTTGAGGTTTCTCCCTCCCTTTGCCTTACCCATTTCTATTTCTTAAATGGTCCATTTCATAAATAAAAAGGTTTGTTCCTTCTATGTGTGTAAAATCTGTTGAGCTTGATACTTAGCTTGCATTTCATTATAGAGAGCAAAATAAATGTATTGCCATTTAATTATCTTGAGTTTTTTTCTCATCTCAACAACTGAGTATCTAAAAACAAAGGTCTGTGATTATAAAATCCATAGCACTTCTAATAACCTGAATTTCTTCTCTGAGCTCTCTGAAGAGCTTTCAAAGTATTTTCCGTAAAGACTGTCTCTGTATATTCTGTCTCTTATAGCAAATGCTGAGTTTCTGGAAGGTTTTATTAATATTCACCCAACAAGTAGACCATGGAAAACATTAGCGAGTGCTCAGATAATATTTGGGAAATGGCATATAAATGTGTAAGGGATTTTTGTTCTATATTTCATAATTGTATTTTTCACTAAAAGAAACTATTCAAAATGTATTCTGGCACTGGAGATGCATAATGTGATCAATAATTGTGATCAATTTTTAATACACATTTTTCCCATTTCACATGTGAAGAATAAAGAAAAAACTTAATGATTTTAAAAGCATTATTATAATGCAAATCTAAAATGTCTGAGCAAAGCCTCTGCATTCTGAGAGGGGCTTTCGGAGGATGACTGAATTACGTAAGCACTCTATGCTTTCTTGGATCAGTCCATTTGTACATTCGTACAATGTTAAGATGAGGGACCTGATTGGGCTTGGGTCTCTGGGTACGTGAACCAGAAGAGTGGATGCCTGTCCTAACAGCTCCTCTCCCTTGGCTTCCTGGCTGCTGCAGTAGGGAAACTTTCCTCTACCATCCCCTTCACTGTGCTATTTTCGCTTTGCCAACCATAGTTTGATGGCTTAACCCTCTGAAACTGAGTCACAATAAACCCTTCTTATTTACGCTGCTATCACTCATTGCTTTTTCCCGTGATGGGATGTGACTAATGCTGGTTATATACCTAAATTTCTAAATTTCAAAAGCTCAAGTAGTTTCAGGTTTTTTTTTTTTTTTTCCAGGAGATGACTTAATTTTG
>PVJA010000570.1:19736-99736 GCA_004027025.1 Myocastor coypus | reverse complement strand
GAAACATTAAGGCTAGATAATACAGTTTATGAGTAAGCTAAGATTAGATGTTAAGTTTTTAAAAATATGGGTCATAGGGGAGAAAAAAATTTAAAAATAAAAATATGGATCATAGATCCATAGGATACCTTAACAGAGTAATGTGAAATGATAAGAGTTATATAAGTAAGCATATTATTATTGTTGTTGTTGTTGTTGTTGTTGTTAAATGTCTTAAAATTAAAGTATTATCCATAATTCTAAAATACTAAATGGTAAGAAAGAAAAACAATTAATTCATTAAAATATACTGATTTACATTTAAAATAGAATAGACTTTTTTTTTTTTTTTTTTTTTTTTTTTTTTTTTTTTTTTTTTTTTTTTTTTTTTTTTTTTTTTTTTTTTTTTTTTTTTTTTTTTTTTTTTTTTTTTTTTTTGTATTTTAGGGAAGGATCTACAGGGTGTTCAGGGTCTCACTACTAGATCAGACTCATTGTGATCAGCCTGTTTGCAGCCTCCCAGGAGCTGGGATTACAGGCAGGCACCACCATGTCCAGTCTCAGTCTCCATCTCAGCATACCCCAGGGGTAAGGCCATCACAGCAGCCCCAAGGTTCAAACCCCCAGCCCCTGTACCTGCTTGCAGGTACTTTAATCCACTGAGCTATTTTTCTAGCCCTTTATTTTTAATGTATACATTTATTGATGTATAAAGTACAGGTCTGATGTACTCTTTATGAGTATTTCTTTCTGGGTACAAAGTTACTGAAGTTTTACTGCAGAAGACACACATGAAACTGTACTCAATATGAGAAATCCATTCATGTATTGGAAAATAATGGATTGTGTTTGATTTGCTTTAAATTTAAAAGAAAAAAATGATACAGAGAAGGAGTCTATTTGAAGCACTTTTGTCATTTTATTTATTTTGGTTTTGCAGTTCTGGTTGTCAAACCTAAGGGCTCATACATGGTAGCAAGCATTCTACCCCTGAGAGTCACCCTTGATCCTGCATTATTTCAAACATAGTATTAGATTTCTTAAGTGTTTTATTGTTATTTTCCTCCCCTTGTTCTTGCTATGTTCTAACATTGACTAGCTTTTCACTTCCTCTTCAGATCACCTACTCCTAAACTCATTTCTACTCAAGTAGGTCCCATGATACTTCTGGCCACAAAGCATTGTATTTTTTTTTAATTAATAAAAATTTAACAAACTATTGCAGTCATCCAAAACATTACCTACATTTTTATTGTGAATGGGTATTGATGTTCATTTTTATTTGCAGCTACTCATTTAAAAACTACTTATTGAATTAGCATGTGCCTAAGAATCTTCCAGGCAGCAGGAAATCAGTTATGAAGCAAAACAAAGTTACAGCGGAGTATGACATGTGCAAAGTTGCTGTAGCAGAAATGTGTAAGTGATTCAGGTTGTGGGCTTCATATAAGGTATAATCTGTTTATGAATAATGCTACTGTTAGTAGGTATAGACATATGCAAAGTAATGGGATGTGTTTTGTTTTTCTAAGAAAATAATATTTCTGCTCAAAAGAAAAGCATCATTATTCAAGAATATGAAGGCTGTGCAAAAAGCCTTCATTTTACAAAGATGGCTTTAGAAATTTTGAGGGCAGTGAATTTGATTCACCTCTGTCAGTCAGCTTAGGCTATTACAAAATACTTTATAGCCTGACTAACCTAAAACACATTTTCACCTTTCCAGAGGCTGAAAAGTCTATGACTAAGGGGCCCTGAGGTGCCCCTCATGAGGGGCCTATTTCTGCTGTGCCTCTGATCGTATTTTGCTGTATATATCCATATCAGAACCCTATTCTTAGCATTCCCTCTGTGTGTATGTGCATAGATGGACATAGTGTTCAAAACTCTGGGCCAGAAATACGATTTTCAACAAGGCAGTCTCAGAGTCCCATGGAAAGTAGAATGCAGGGAGTATTTCTAATACAAGTTTCAATGCTCAGTGTTCTGGACTATTAAACATTGTCACAACACAAAGTAGAATTTTTAGATTTCTTTCTATCTAACAGCAAAAGTTTCATGAAGTAAGACTATGTCACCAAATCGAGAGGAAGAATTTTCTTAAGTCCTAATCATAAAAGACTGAATTAGTAGATGAAGGAAATTTATTTGTTGTTAGTTGCTTTTATTGTTGTGGTTTTCCTAATATTCTAATGAACATATGTGTTATCCATCTCAGTTTGTCTCTAATTGTTAACTTGTTGTATGCATCTTCAGAAACTGGTCAAGTTTTTAATCCATAGGACTTAGCAAATTCCTTAGAATTCTATGTCAATTACTTTTATTGAGTTTCCCTATTATTCTTGAAAATAATAGTATTCACATAAATACAATGAAATATAATCAGTCCTGATATTAGCATATAATTGAGCAAATTGCATAATAGTAAAATCATTAGCTCAATATTACTTCTGGTAACAAATTATTTTAATAAGGACAATCTCATCATCAATGAAACAGAATTTAAATTTTCATATGGAGCCAACATCTATAAATATCCCCAAAGAAACAAGCTAAGACACACAGTTGCTAGAATTTCAACCTCGCAGATGGTATAGTGTCTCTCTGCCAATCCAGGGACATTAGGAAACCTGTATAACTGAGAACAGAGAAAACCAAAAATATCTGTGATGCTGCTGAAATACATCAGGTGGCAAAGTACCCACCCCGCCACACACCGGGTTTTGTAGACTTGAGCCAGAAAAAACTGTATAAATTCTTCAAAATTTATAATGAGAGTTTCCAAGTGAATATTTTTAAAAGAAGTTAATTATCATTGCCTCAGAAGTTGCTCAACATTTTGAGCTAACGTAGGCTTATGTATTCAATTAACACCTTCTATTATACCTATGTAAATAAGAAGAAATGAGCTGATGAGATAGCTTAATGGACTAAGCGTCTGCTTAGGCAAATTCAGGGACTGAGGTTTAATCCCTGGCACCACATGCCACACTAGCTCCACACGGGGACACACTGAGCCAGCCACCGAGACCCAGCATGGTGGCACACACCTGCGATCCCAGTGCTGGGGAGGCTGAACAACAGGAGGATCACTGTGAGTCAGAGCTGTACAGTGAGACCCTGTACCAAATACATGAAAAATAAAGTAAAATAAGTAGAACTACACATAAAGGGAATAATATTTCTGACATCAAGAACACTCTTAAAAATATTATAAATAAGGCCAATGTTACTTTATCTCCTTTAAATATTTCTTAACAATCATAGGAAGAAAAACAGTCTGAAAGAGATATTGATGAGTATGAAGTTCATGCAGTCTCTGTCATCAACAACTCAATTCTATTGCAGGATTCCGACTCAGTCACAGCTTGTGTGTTATTTCTTGAGTATGCCTGTTCACCAACAAAAAATTATTTATGGAAATATTCAATTGTCTAGAAGCCACAGTACCTTGGCACCTGATCTTGCAAAATGCACTTGCATTTGTCTTTGCTATTATCTGTTAAAGTCATGCATCTTAGACTATTTAAGAGCAAAACTTTCAAGGCCCTTTGAGTCAGAAACCAATTAAATTGCCTCATCGTTCCATTATCTTCTATGAAGTATTTTTTAATGCTAAAACTTATTTTGTTTGCATTTAACCTTCTGCCTTAAAATTTATTTTAGCACTTATTTTTCAGTTCCATCATAGGGGACATAACAAATCATTGCTGAAAAGAATTTCTTCATGCCTAGAAGAACATATATATATATATATATATATATATATATATATATATTTCAACTTCTTTTTTTATTTTCCCACATGAAGGCGAATTTGAGCTTTCATAACCTCAACCAAAACAACTCATTTGGAGAGGCAAAGTTCACTTATAGTTAAAATGCTAAGATAAAGTTTCCTTTTAATGATGTTTTTGCACTTGTTTCTTGATAGTATTAGAGTTTTTTTCAAGCAATGCAGTCTCCATTTATTTGTCATTTTGTTTGCACTATGGTAAAATATATACACCATCTTTAAAATTTTTTTTTTCACAATAGATTCCCCCCTTAAGGATGTTGCAAAGATTAAATGAGATAACCTGCATGGAGTACTTAATTCAATACTTGACATATGGTGGTGCTCAAAGAGAAGTTGTACTTTACAGCTGTAATTTATTAGTGCTCATACTACAAACTTCATATTGGATTGCTTTGACAAATAATAAAGGTAATATTATTTTTTTCTCATTTTAGCCCATCGCTGAGCTTATTAAATTTTCAGTAGGTGTCTTCCTAAGTGAACAGAATTTTCTTATGTCCTTCCTCAAGATTTCTTGCATCTGCTTATGTCTGCAAATGATTTCCTCATTTTTAGAGGATGAAACATAATATTATGTTTCTAAACAGATAGTATATCATTCCAATTCTCTCCATTTTAAAAGGTAATATGACTGTCATAAATATCTTATAGTTACACTATTATATTGCATTATTGTTCTTTTATTATTTTTTCTCTTATTTTCTCCAATCAGTAAATTCTGAATTTTGGTTTACATCGTAATGCATTTTTGTATCTTTATCCCACGATTTTACCTCTTAAGTCACTTTTCTATATAGTAAAGTCTCATTCTATCCTTTGTACTATTTAAGTACACATTGTGGACCTTTTCTATTGTCATCATATATGGCATGCCTAGCCATCTCACTGCAGTGGCCCCTGCCACCTCCCCATGCCATGGAATTTTCTCTTCCAATCAATTCATCACATGTTTGCAAGATTTACTTGTAAGAAAAAACATAATTATGAAACTCCAGAGCTTTAGAAATTAGAGCCTCATCAAGGAACATCAGTGTGTGGCACAGAAGGCCCCCTCACCTCCTGCTTTATCCACCGCCAAGAGGCAAGTCGTGCCTTGGCCCGCACTGAGTCAGACACAGCCTGTCACGATCCAGTGGCCGTTTTTGTTCAGGAATGTTTATAGACTTCAACAATGCCAATGCTCCTGGGGATGGGCAGACGGGCACGAGATGAACAAGACAAACTAAGCCAATCAGATTTCTCTGCAGAGAACTTGAAATTTGTGTACTCAGAATAGATACAGTAATATATGGAAGACTCAGTTAGGAAGTCGTGTATATCGTGGAGCTGGAAAACCATCAAATATGTGTCTACAGAGAAAATAACTGTAAGAATAAATTATCAAAAGAGAAAAGTAAATATAGATTTAAAATAACTTTAGCCTGGAAGAGAGACACAGAGACACAAGAGCAAGCTTTGATTCACAACAATTTTTCAACTCCATTTTCACTGAGATTTTGTGTATTCCAGGAATAAGCTTTTCCCCTTTTTCTTGAGTTAAATTTAATGTTTTTCAAAGGTTTTTTCCCAACTGAAAAGGCTTTGACTGGAACAGATGAGCTATTCTTGGTCCTCTTGTATTTTCCTCCTCTGACAAGTTTTCCTTCCCTTGTAGAATTCTAAATTTGTATAAAAACCTAACTCTAACATTTCCAACATTTTTAAATTAATTTTCTGCCTTGTTAGGCCAAAATGAATACTGCAGTATAGCATATTTTATTTTAATTACTTATCTCTTCAACTTTCCTTGCAGGGCTTCAGTTTCTATATCAGAGTAAAGGCTGATTTGCTTTCCGCAGAGGAGCATACTTAGGATGAAATGATTTGACACATGTCACAAAAGAAGCAGCTATTTTATGAGTTAGGACTTTCTCCATCCTACAGTATATGTTTCCTTGATCAGTAAAAAAAAAAAAAGTAAATTAACTTTAAAAAAAGAATTAAAATATCATAGGTGTAAAATCCACATTCTCATCAATTATTTAGGTGAATTAAGTAGGGATAAAGTGAACAAGGTCTATAGTCAAGTGCGATGCTCCAGCTAAAATATTTTTAGTTAGAAACAAATGGTTTCCTTAAGATTGGGCACCAGTAAACTTTATTACATAAAAACAGCAATGGGCCCATGAGATAGCTCAGTGATCTAAGGTGTGTGCTTAGGCAAACTTAGGCAAAGCACAGGAACGATGGTTCAGTCCCTGGCACAACACTCTATGCCAGCCCCACTCATGGGGCAGGCTGATCTGGTCGCAAAAGAAAAAGAAAAAAAAAGGACAGCAAGACCTGGATTTGGTAAATTTTGCTTTATAAATCACACATCTTATTTTCCATGTAGTAGAAATAAGTACAAAGGGAATTGGGACACCTTTTTTTTACATGTAATTGTAGAATCACTTTGAGATATTTAATTGTGCTGTGGTTTGAATGCATCCTCAAAACAAATGTGATAGAAGTTTAATTACCAATGCTACCATGTCGAAAGTTGAGACATTAAAGACATGAATAGGTGACGAAGGTATCACCTCCATGAATGGAGTGAGGTCATTATTACAGGACTGGTGTTCTCAAAAAGGATGAGGTCAGCATGCCTCGTGCCATTCTCTCTTTCCTCACACCCATGTAGAGAGAGAGAGAGAGAGAGAGAGAGAGAGAGAGAGAGAGAGAGAGAGAAGAGAGAGAGAGACAGAGACAGACAGACAGAGACAGACAGACAGACAGACAGAGACAGACAGACAGACAGAGACAGAGATACACTTACTCCCTTTCCCTTCTGCCTTCTGCCGTGGGATGAAATAGCAGAGAGGCCTTCAGCAGGATATTCGAACTTGCACTTCCCTACTACAAGAACTAAGTCTGACACAGCTCCCAAAACTATAAGCTGGTGTCATTTATCAATCCCCCCTCCAAATACCCTGCTATAGAAGCCACTAGATGACTGAGACAATGCGAAGCGTAATGATTCAGTGATATATCTGAAAATTCAGTTTTTAAGTAGCAAGTCTTTTATCATAGATGTCAGGGTGATGGCACTCAGAATGATGATGGGTAAGAATTAGAAACCTATATGTTGTCCTGCAAGGCCTTTCATTTCTATTCTTAATGAATTCTTCTATTTCTTGGAAATAAATGTGCTGTATTTCAGTGGATACTTTAAAAAGAAGCGATTATACTGCTAAGACCTCTCCTCTGCCCTCCATCATCTGGGTCACTTGCATCCACTTCAGAAGTGACTCTGGCAAAGTAAAGGACCTGAGCTCCCCAAGCATTCTGCAGCTGGGAGAAAGCAGCTGGCACATTTTCAATTTAGAGTGCAAATAACATTTATGTCAAAAAAATTATAAAAATCAAAGGAAGATGCCATCTAATCTACCACAAACCTGTAGTTCCTTTATGCATGAGCTGTCATAATCATAAAGGAGAGTTTGAGCTTGAAAGGGCACAATAGGCTTAAAACAAACATCTCATTCCCAGAAGCTTTGAAAAGGCTTTACTTAAACATGGTTTAAAAATACACGTCTGCTGATAAACATAAAAATATTAACAAAACTATCCAAGTATAAAATTACATTTTACTTCAGTAACATTGCATAGTTATTTGAAAGTTAAAATAATTTACTGTTTAAATAAAAAGGCCATATGAAAATACTGTAAGCTGAACAGCTTGGCTGAACCATATATACTGACTCACAATGTTGTGCGCTGAAAGTCTGAAATAAAAATATCAGTGGGGTTTGTTCCTTCTGTAGGCTGTGGGAAAAAGTCTCCCCATGGCTTGCTTATCCTAGATGACCAGCTTCCCCATATGCTTTTGGCATTGTCTTCCCTCTGTGCAGATCCATTTCTGGTTCCAGATGAAACTGTCACAACGGATAAGACACCCACTTCCTTTCCAGCACCATCTCCCATAACCTGATATCATCAATGCCTCGATTTCTAAGAAGATAACTGCTAAGGGGCAGGAAGGTAGTACTTCGGCACCAACCCATGACGGGCAGGGGTACACCAGGCTACTCTTAATACTGTAGCTAATTTTTGCTACAGACTGTCTCCTCTGGCAACTCCCTTTCTGAGTAACTGAGTAAACCTTACACATGGAAGACTCAAGCCTAATCCTTTGACCTTCATTAACATAAACTTCAGAGTAAAAATGAAGAGACTTGACATATAGTTGACCCTCTCACTATAAAATATCTAAAATGGTGAAGAGTATGCTTCAGGTTTTGGGTTTCATCTTTCTTCAATGCCTTTCTAGTAGACACTGTAGAAAAGTAATTTGCCATTAATTAGCACTCTGCAAAATATATTATCATAATCTCAGTGATAAAACTTTACTGTCTACTCAGACCAAACTCAGCTTTTAGATCTTTAAGCTTCAAGTTGAAGCCTTTGCATGTGTGTGTGTGTGTTTGTGTGTGTGTGTGCGCGCACACACACACATATTCCCTTCAGAAATATTTACATCACTTTTTATTTATTCACTTATTCCTCAGGTGCTTTTAAGTATTTATCAGTTTTACAAAAAAAGGATATTTTGTATAGGCACCACCACTGAAGGAAAATTGGTGGCTTTCTATGGCTTTCATTAGTAACTTAAAATGCTCAATAGCAGAGCACTTGACTAGGATGCATAGGGCTCTGGGTTCAATCCTTACTATTGCCCCATCCCCCAAAATTTTTTTATTAGTAATTTAAGTTAGCTACTCTCTAGAGAATGGACACTTATGTAATAATTTTAGGAATAATCCCTTAATTAAAGAAAGAAGTTGAATTATTTTTCTTTCTATGACATTAGCTTGAGTATGATGCATTCTTATAGTCTAAAAAGTGTAAAGACTCTGAGATATATATATATATATAGATATATAGATAGATAGATATATTTATACATAAATATATATCCATACCTACATAACTGGATATCTATAATAGATAGATATATGGACAGATAGATTCTAACTACTTAGCTCTTAGTTATTGATCTTTAAATTAGAGCTCTTCCATGCCGGGCATGGTGGCGCACGCCTGTAATCCCAACACTCGGGAGGCTGAGGCAGAAGGATCTGTGCGAGTTCGAGACCAGCCTAGGCTACCAAGGTGAGCTCAAGGCCAGCCTGAACTGCATAGCAAGGCCCTGTCTCAAAAAAAAAAAAAAAAAAAAATAGTGCTCTTCCTAGTTATTTTTCATCTGAAAGAAAGACTCAAAGACAAGGGGATGGGGAGATAGCCCAGTAGAATAAGCACTTGGCTGGTAAGTGCAAGGGCTTGAGTTCAATCTCTAGTTCTAAAAAAAAAAAAAAAAAAAATTAAAGACAAAAAGGTTATCAACAGTAATACTCAACTAACCTTGTTGTAATTCTAATCTCATATCTACAACATTATTTGAGTTACTATTTCGATATTCTAATCTAGAAAGGTTATATTTATTTATCTAATAAATACATCATGAACTCTGTGACAGGCGATTTTCCAGAATAAACCTCAAAAGAATTTTGACAATGATGAGAGCAATATGTAACACTAAAACTGTGATTGGAATGCCTGTCATTCTGGGCTTTTAGATTTGTACTGCTTCTAATGTAATATCAGTTACTGTTATACTCTCTCTTAAGTAAATGGTTGGTTTGCAAGAGAACAAAGAAGGGTATTAAACGAGTAAGAGACTAGCAAAAATGCCAAAGGATGGACAGGCTAAAATTTGGTACATTCTTATATTTTTAAATATCTGTGTGAAAATGTATAAGTGCTTTTATCACATTCCATAGAAATTTATTAGATTATCAATGATTTATGGAAAATATCATGTCCAAGTTGAGTCTAAAATACTTGATCTTTAGAAAGATAGTGATGGTAAGCTTAAGCACCCATGTTTTAGGGTAACAGTATCACTAAGCTTTCCTTCTGGAAAGCTAAGAGCATAAGTTTACAGACCAAAAATTAGAGAAATAAGAAAAGGGCTATAAGGATAGCCAATATTTTGGCCCTAGCCCTTCAATGTCAGTGAGGACTCAGGATGTAAGAGAACCTGTGCTGTAACATCCTATAACTCAGTAGTTTCCCAACTTTTTGTTCAAGGAGATTAAGGAATCACAGAGGAAAGGGATTGAAGGTAAATAGTGTGTCTAAGGAAAGTCACCTGGAGAGAAAACATTCTCTTGTGCTTTCACAGAGAGCAAACTAGTCAAGCAATGGCCATGACTCATCCAGAAGACCAACACTAACAACAATTCTACAAAGCACTGTGCATGGTTCCAAAGTAAACCCTGAAGGGATTTGACTGACCTTGAGAGGTACAAAAAATACATGTTTTGTTATGTAGGTCTTGCTTTGACCACTCAGCAGAAAAGCTTAAACATGACGCAGAAAACTTAAGGGTAGTTTAGTATGCTGAGCTGTAAAAGGCTAAGATCAACAGCTTCTATCATTGCCAATTTCACCAGTAACACACTGCAATTATGGAACATTTGACTATGTATACAACTACCTTCTCTTAGACCAAAAAGAAGAAATCTATTGTATCATTAGAAAATTTATCATGTCTACACCCTGTTTTCTGCATAACCATAACAAGGACGGCAAAATGCATTATATCAGTTATTGCAAATGTTCTACTAACATATTTTGAAACTGTCACATTGTAATTTCTTATTAAAAGTAATAATAAAAAAGTAATTATAACACTAGAAAAAGACAAATCTGTGTTTATGGCATTTATATCAAAGAGCCAGAAACAGTAAAAATGAGTTAATCATACATTAGAAAATGATAACCGCTCTGGATATAAATTTGAGATGATTCTTTTTGTGTATCTCAAAAGGGTTAGCAGTTATTTTAACAATGTTTCATTTATGAAGTATGATTTTTTAAAGAGTTGAAAAATTAACTTACAGAAAAATTAAAACTCCAAATACAGCAAGGATAGAGATGGATCATCAACAAACGTGAAAGCACAAGTAAATACAAAGGCAAAAAGCAGTTGCAACATATGTGAATAAATGATGTAATGAAATTAAATTTGAAAACAAAAGCCTTTCTTTACAAGTAAATTTGGGAAAAGAAAAATGTTTTACAACAAACTCAGTTGTCAACCCTGGGTAGAAAGGCTAAACTTGGGAACTGCTGGTGGAAGTATAATTCTCACAAGCCTCTATTTTATATGGCAGTGAAGTTAACGGAAGTGTATTGCATTGCTGCCCTACTTATGCACAAGGACTTATACAACTAAGATTATTTACTGCAAAGCTACATTATATAAACATCAGGAAAATGAAAAATTATCTGTACAGTTTTATTAATGAGATATATGATGTTTCAGTACAATTGGAGAAACAGTGGTGCATAAACATGTTCCATTTCTTTTCAAGGTGAGTAAAAGAAAAAGAGAAGTGCATAAAATAAAGCTAATCATGTAGCTCAACAGCAAAGTGCTTGCTTCTTACTGTGAAAACAGTGGTGAAATAACTCTACATATGCACTTGTGTGTCTATGAAAACTGATATCAGTAACACTACAGCGAAATAGTGTTCAATTGAAATAAAAAGAGAAAAACACTTAGGGTAGAGGACTGCAGACTTTTTGGATATGGCACATGAGGAGAATGTGTCTTTTATTTTAGAATGCACTTTCAGTTTTAAAATAAGTGAGAGAAATAATTATTCAAAACATTTTATTGTAAAAATATAGAAAAAATTATTCCTTAAATTGTCATTAATTTTTAATTTGTTAAAAGATCTGTCACAAAATACTATAACAAATGGACAAATTATTTTTCCCAAAATGATTTTATCTCCCCTAATTTTTTAAACATATTTTTCAAGCTCTTAGTATAATGCAATATGTCACTTGTTGTACATGTCCCAATCGAGTCAGGAAATATTTGAAAAGCATATGAATTGTTTTGTTTAGCTTATTACCTTGATTCTCACGTGTTGACTGCAACGCCTAAAAAACTGACTGTTCTCATGACACACATATCATAAAAACTTTGAGCGCCCCCTGTCATAGCGTGTGATTTTGAAATTGACCCTCACACATTGGACTCCCACGTTATCCTCCCCTTTCTAATTTCTACTTCTACTTTTCACATGAGATTAAACTATTCTCAATCCAGTTTCACTACTGAAGGACATTCCTATTCTTCTGTCCATAGTTGTAAACGAGCATACTAGGAAACACCAAATTATAAATAACTGACGTCTCTTTTGGGGATACTATTAAATAGGCTCTTAAAAACTTGCTTTTGTAAAAATATTTGTAATTAATAGAATTATAAGATGTTCAAAGGATGAACTTTTGGGGATGAATAAAGTGATAAATACAGGGCCCAAGTCTGTCTTTCAGGCTCCAGGACAAAACACCCAACACTCATTACGAGAGAAAATCTATTTGACTCATGGTTCTAGGTTATGGTTGCCTGGTTCCATGGACAAATAGCACAGTCTTGAGGAAAATATCTGTGTCATGCATGGACAGGAAGCACACAGAGGAAATCCAGAGCAAGAGTCACTATTTAGAGGCAACCCCAGTGGTTCCTATCTTCTAACGAGGCCATAGCTTCTAACAGCACCTCAGCGATGAACTCATGGATGGATTAGTCAGACGCAATCCCCCTTTGAGTACAGAAGACTTTTGGAGAACATTTGTAGATCCAAGACAATAACATACTGATAATGCAATAAAATCGCCTCTCCTTAAATTTTCTAAGTTATGTTTGATATATATGTGAAGGGGGTATTTAAAGTCATCAGGTCTTTATTCTAAACTGTAGGAATTTGACAATAGTAAATATTTGTGTTAATAGACTAGTTATGTACCTTGATGGCAGTGGTAGTTTTAGGTCTAGATATGAAATAAAATAGCAGAGAAATATGCATGCATCTTGTAAAAAGTGCCTATTTTTGACTTTTGATGTTATAATATTTACACAAATTGTAACCATTGGGGGAATCTAGGTGAAATTCCCATGGCACTTTCTAATTTACAATTTCTTAAAAATCTATAATTTTTGGAATATTTTATTAAGCATAATGCAAACAAAATATTTAAGAGCTATACTTATTTATGAAGTACATTGTGATATATCAGCACACATAGACAACATGTACTGATGAAAATATGGTAACTAATGTTGCTGTTTGTCAACACAGCATATACCGTTTTCAAGCTCTTGTCTTCTAGAGCCTCAGCAAATGTACGGCATATTCTTGCCAAGAATAGTGACCCCACAGTGTTGCAGGACACTGTCACTTAATACTTCTCTCTAATTGTGCTTGGACATAAGTTATCCTCCATCCTTATCATCTCCAACCATAGTTGACCTATGCTATCCTTTAGTAGCCTCTATTATGAATTCCAATTGATTCTATTTATCTATTTACTTACTTATATTTTTTGTGTTTTAGGGAAGGGTCTACATAGTGTTCAGGGTCTCACTACTAGATCAAACTCATAGTGATCCACCTGTTTATAGCCTCCCAAGAGTTGTGCATCACCATACTCAGTATCAATTGCCATCTCAGAGAGTCCCCTGGGGCCACGCCCGCTTGGCAGCCCCAGGGATCAAACCCTTACCCATGTGCCTGCTTGAAGGGACTTTGATCCATGGAGCAATTTGAACATCCAGCCAATTGATTTTATTTAAATGAAAACTTTAAGAACTGTATAACAGGGAGAAAATGTTAAGTACCTTGACTTGATTATTTCACATTCTACATGTGTATGAGTTATGACAACATAACCTATGAATGTGTACAGAAGGCTTTTTAAAGTTAGCTTAGGCTGACTGTGCTTTCTTTCCCTCATAAGCATAGTATTTCTTCATTGTTCGATAAAATTCTCCCTCAGATCACACTATTTTTACATCCTATGTTATATACAAATGAATATCTGCCCCTTGTATTTGACACTCCACAGAAATGAAGACTGTACTTTAAGATTCAGGACATAATCTTCAGGGGAAAACAGATGACACAAACAAATGGCTGCTGTGTGCTATCCTTGCAATTTCAAGTAAATTATTACTTCAAAATGATATTTTAAAATTTTTGACATAACCATAAAGATTTCCTTGAGCAGTAAATTTAGCACAAGGAGTAGACAGTATTTTCATTCTTCAATGTATGAAACAATATTGCTATGATTGAGGTAATATATGCTAGTTTGAGGTAGCATTCTTCAAATTAAGTACTTTTTAGTATGCTGAGCAGAAATGAAAAACTGTTTTCTACTTTGCAAATTGATATATTTGTGTTTAAATTGAAACGAGAAATGAAATATGTGATTAATATTAAAATTTTTGCTTTAGATACTTACCAATTCTTCATCATTTCTCAATTTAAAATAAATGAGTTTTGCTCTTGTTAACACCTATTTTTTCTAGGTAATATTATATCATACATAACTTACCCTTATTTTTTAAAATGTATTCCAAATGAAACTATAATGAGGCAAATAAATAAAAAATACATGAGCTTATATTAGAAATTCCTCACCTTATGAAAAGCTTTCTAACTGGTTGTTCCATTTCCAATTTAATGACTTGGCAATATTATTTCATTCTTAATGATTTTTATGGCTGAGGAGATAGCTCAGTGGCTTAAGCACCTGCATGGCAAGCTTAATATCATGAGTTTGATCCTTGGTACAAAAAAAAAAAAAAAAAAAAAAAACGAGAGAGAAAGATGCTTCATCCTTAATAATTTTTTTCCAATCATGATTATGTGGAATGATTTAATACAGAGCACTGATAACTAATAAATCCATATTGCTAATTATAAAAATATTGGTATTTATTTTATACAAAATAAATTCCTCACTCTATTGTCCTCTTCTCTTTGTTGCTTTATTTTCATAAAACAGTAGCTGATAAAGAGCAAAAACACTAAACTATTACTTGGCATTCTTCTATTATGTACTTCCTCTGTATAATGACTGATGAATAATTACCACACAGGTTTTGTTGGCAATAGATACCATGCTACTCTGAATTTATTTGATTAAATTTCTGTATTTACATAACTCAAAAATGAGTTACTTTAAGTTTCCTGTACTTCTATGACAAAGAGTAGTGAAAATACTAGAAGGCACTTGTGATTATGTCTCAGTGCTCAACCATTAAAGCAATTTCTGATAATGTTACTATAATTTTGTATCATTTATATTGCAGATGTTTGATACAATTAGTAAACTAACATAAGAATTCCAGTGATTTTTATACATATAAGTCATGAAAGTAATATATTTTAATTATTTTCATTATACAAAAATAATGAATTATGCATTTGACTTTAGAATTTAATGATAAACATGGAACAAACTGTGCTACTCAAGGCTCTGTGATATGCAAATATTCAGTCCAATGCAAAACTCTATTAAAAGAAAATTGCCTGTGAGTCTAGAGAATTTCTCACTCGAAGTCATCCTGGCATGATTATTGATCCTGTCCTGGTATGGTTATTATTATTTCAGTCAAACATATAATCAAGGTCAGAAAAATTCTGTCAATTAAATATTAGATATTGACTTTAAAGTGTTACTAGGAATTATCCCACCAACTAATGCTTAATTATTTTAGTTCATCTTATAAAACACCTTAATTCAAGTAACTACTGAAAAGTAATTACACATTTCAAGATCTAAAGAGTGATTTAATATGGTGATAACATTCAGATTTGAACAGATAAGATATATAGATACTATAATAAGAAGAAAGACCATGTAAGGCTAGGTACCTAAAAATGTGTATGCATCTTGACAGAGTAAGTGCTAAAACATGATTTTGCTATGATGATAGACCTAGAATCAAAAGGTCTATAATCTGCAGGGCAAGACAAAATATACCTGCTCACATAATACTTAGAAATGTTGGCAAAATCTATATCTCTACTAGAGAATTGTATGTCTCAGCAGAGGTGATGAAATTCTTAAAGCTACCTTCAAAACATAGGCTAAAAAGCAACCAGAAATTTGGATTCTTGGTATTACAACCCACTTCCCAAAATGCTCCATCAGGACAGAGTCACGTATCTTGAAAGACAGCCAGTAACGCCCATCGTGTGAAGAGAAATGAAGCTTTAGATTTTGAGAATTTAAATTTTATAGTTGAAGTTTCAAAAATGCTGTAAGAGTTGAAGAGGCCCCAAGTGTCACCCTGAAGATTCTGAATAAATAATCAGTTCCTTGGGGTGAGAAAGCTGAAGGATTTCTTATACTGACTATCAGAAGAGAGATAAAGCAGTTACTACCCAGGATTGCTTAATTGTACAAATAGAAAAGTGGCACACCTGAAAGTCTAAACCTGAGGAAACATTTTGGAAGGCATAATTTTGTGGGAGAAACTAAGCAGTACTAACAGTTCCTATTGGTTACTTTGAACTGGATAGTGTCCATAAATGTAAGTAGGATGAAGCAAGATTCATAATTTTAAAAGATCCTTAGCAGACAATGGGAACACAAATTAGAACAAATTTGGTAAATAGCTCAATTTAGAGGTCCTGTTTGACCTAGCTATTCTCCTTTTGTGTATCTTATGGAAGAATTAAGAACATTATATCACAGCAACATAACACTCACAAATTTATATCAGTGTAGTTTTTAACAGTTTAATCTTGGAAACAACCGAAATGCTCACCAACAGGGCAATGGATAAAAAAGATATGGGATGTATACATATATATATATATATATATATATATATATATATATAAAACAGTCTATTACCGTGACTTAAAACTAGAGACATTCCAAGTAAATGGATATAATTTCAGGCCATACTGGAGTGAAATAAATCAAACTCTCATGTGTAAATATCTTATTAACTCCTTGGTATGAGAAACTGAAAAAGTAAAGAAGGACCAAAATATACGGTACATATTATGAAATGGGAAGGAATTATTTTCAAGAGGAAAAAGGAACTAGGGGAGAAAGGAAGGAAGGGAAAAGGAAAAAAATGAATTTAGAAAAGAATAAAATAGAAATAAAGCTTTGTAAGTAGGGACGGGAGGAAGAGTTGAAGGGACGAGAGGGGATTAGGAATAAAAGAGGAATTAAAATACAGCAGGTTGGGGCTGAGGAGACAGCTCAGCGGCATGAGCACCTGACTAGCAAATACAAGGTCCCAAGTATGATCCTGGGCGTGGGAACTGCATGTTGGAGCACAAATTCTCCATGATGAATATGATCACTAGGTACATCTAAAATGTACCCCAAAACTGAATTTTAAATTATTTGAGTTCAATTTCACGCATCTGTGACTCCCCATAGTGATACAAGAGTATTCTCCTTCCTTACTCTGGGGAAACCCTGGGATGGGCCAGGAAAAGGAAATTCCGAATTTACTCCTGGTCTCTGTAGGATAATGGATGATGACTCATCTTGTTTCTGTTTTTCTGCACAGTCATGATCACACAGAAGCACAAACTTACTTCTGCTTCAGAGACAACACGAAACTATCACCAACAACAGAAGCAAATCTCTTTTGGGGAGATTTCCTTTTTATTTCCATACTTTGAGGATGTTGAGAGTATCTAAACATTTAACACGGTCAGCCTAAAATTAAATATCGGTGGGATCTAGATATTTGATCCTTGTTTGCAGGTTGATGAAAGGGATTTCAATGTCAATTTTACTGATCTTCCACTTTGCTTCCTTTGAAAGAAATCTGTGGCAAGTTGAGAACTATTTGATTAAATACCGAAGGAAAGCAGCGCGAGCACAGGGAGGGATCCTTTCTGGGAGGCTCTGTGAACCTGGCTTGCTACCACTGTGCCTATATGTATTGGCTAATGCTGATTAATCACACCCACAGGAGGAAATGGACTTGCAACAATTTTTCCCCCTTGTCATAATGAAAGTGAACTTTTCCAGACAGAGGAGACCATATTGCACAGGCAATTCAGCTAAATTGGAACCCAGGGTGGACTTAGTGCTACCAAGGGAGATGTTGGCTTGATGGTTCTTCTGAGCTGCTCAGCTCAGTGATTTTTCTGTTCACAGTGTCAGCTTTTTAGTACTGCTGGCTGAGGCAGCTATCAGGAATTTCAGCTACAGAAGGAATATTGGGGTGTATTTGATAGCATCTATTGAGGAGAGAATTTTTAAAAGTCCACACTTTCTTCATTAACTATTTCCATAATTTCCTTTTATATATATATATATATATATATATATATATATATATAACTGAAGTTAAAAAAGAGAAATAAAACAAGAGCTAAAGAATCAAAGAAAAAGTACCAAAAAACAAGGATCTGTTTCTTAAGTGACCTATGAGCTAATTTTTAAACAATGAAATCAAGTATCATTAACTACCACAGAGAAAAAACTGGGACCTAGGAATTTAGCTGCTTCCAAATAACCACATTTGTAGTATTTTTGGTCGCATAAATGAACCATAAAGGACAGAAAAGACATCCCCAAGCTTCCAGGGTACACAATTCTTCAGTCACTTAATTGCTATACAAAAAGAGCATAATCTAATAGTGTTCGATGTAATGGCTTCAAGCATTCAAAGCTGAAAGCTAAAGCAACCAAACTCTGTACAATTCTCTTTTTCTATCCACTAGCATTACTGAAACCATTTGGAAATGAACTTTTTAACTTTAAGACCAAAAATACTTCTGAAATTATTTTCAATTTTTTTTGAAAAAGAAAAATATGCCTTAATAAACACTTCCACATGCATTTTATTTACATCAAATGGGTTTTATAGAACAAAGAATGTATGTATGTATGTATGTATGTATGTATGTATGTATGTATGTATGTATTTTTGTGGCAGGCTCAGCCTACCCTGGGGGCAGGGCTGGCATAGAATGTGGTGCCTGGGACAGAACCATAGTATTTCCACTTGCCTAAGCTTGCCTAAGCAGGTACTTTTAGACCACTGAGATATCGCACCAGCCCAAAATAAAGAATTTAAAAAGGACTTCAACAAAATGTAATAAAGACCATTCTTCTATTCCTCTGTAATTAAACCAGTATCTACAGGTAAAATCAATGATAATTAAAAATTACACTTTTTACCTGAGAAATAGTAGCAATTACTGTTATTTTACAGACACTTTATAGAGAGAAAGAGTAAACATCTCCATATTAAAGTTGGCACATAAAAAGCAAGTTTTCCCTATAAGAGCATATCTACACTTCAAACAATAAAATATTCAATATATTTTCCTTTCTAATTTTGTTATTAATCTTAGTGACTTATGATATATTGATATAGTTTTTAATAGTAAGAATTCCAAAGAGGAAAAAAGTCTTTTAAAAAACGTATGCGTTTAACATTTTGTCCTCTGAATAATTACTAAAAAGACAACAGTATACACGGTATTAATTATTGTAACTGTCCTACTGACCTATTTTGAAATGTCTCATTGTTTCTTTCTCATCAAAATTAATTCAAAAAATAAAATAAAATAAAGAACTTTCTCAAGGTTAAAAACAGTAAGAAGAACAATTCCAAAAAGTAACACCATACTCAATGTACATATTCTTTCTCATTAGCAATGAGGTAAATATTAAATATTTCAAATGCTAACCTTATTTATTTTGTTTCCACTTTTATTTAGTTTATTTCCGTCTTTAGTGTACTAAGTATATTTTCCAAAAATTCTAGTTTAAAACAGCTATGGTAAACAAACAGTCTGTCATAAGATATATATACATATATGATTAATATTTGAAAAGAAAATTCCCGACAAAGATTAAGGCATAAACTAATGACTACAAACTACACATATAAAATGATCCTTGGGGGGGGGGGGGCGAGATAGCTCAATGGACTAAGAGCCTGCTTAGGCAAACTCAGGGACCGGAGTTTGATTCCTGTCACAACAATCAGCACTGGCCCCACCCCTAGGCACACTAAACAGTCAACCAAGTCCAGGTAGTGCATGCCTGTAATCCCAGTGCTGGGAAGGTTGAAAACAGGAAGATCACTACAAGTTAGAGATGTATAGTAAGAACCTGCACACACACATACACACACAAAAAAAAAAAAAATGAATGAATTAATTAATTAATTAAATGATCAATATAACAAAAGAATTCAGTAAAATAAAATTTGTTCATTTATTTATTTATTTATTTATTTATATTACTTTTAGTAAGAAATAACAACATGACAGTTTCAAAACACATTAGTAGTACATTCACAATAATTGATACAATGCATATTGCTGTCCTCGTAGTAGTTATACAGAGCACAAGGTATAGACATGATAAATTTTCTAGTCAATATTGGTAAAAAAAGAAAAAATTTTTCTTCTCTTTGAACTAAGATGAAGTAGTTGTATACATAGTCCAGTGTTCCATAATTGCAGTGCGTTGCCGGTCAAACTGGCAGTGTTGAAAGCTACTGATTTACGCCTTTTTACAGCTCAGCATACTAATCTAGCTTTGCATTTTATGCCTGGTAGTTAAACTTTTCTGCTGGCTGGTTAAGGGCAAGTTATAGCAAGACCTGTATAACAAAACATTTAACTGTTGTATCTTCCAGGGTCAAACTCCCTCAGGATTAACTTTGAGACCATGTACAGTGCTTTGTAGAACTGTTGTCAGTGTCAGCCATCAGGATGAGTCATGTCATTGCTTGACCAGTTTGCTCTCTGTGAAGACCTGAGAGAATGTCTTCTCTCTAGGTGACTCTCCTTAGGCACACTATATACCTTTAATTCCTTTCCTCTGTGGTCCCATAATCTCCTTGAACAGAAAACTTGGGAAACCACTGAGTTATAAGATGTTACAGCACAGGTTCTCTTATGTCCTGAGTCCTCACTGACCTGGAAGGGCTAGGACCAAAATATCGGCATTCCTGGTAGCCCTTCTTTTTTCTCTAATTTTGGGTCTTTAAACTTACATTCTTGAGACAATATATGAAAATGAGCCAAGGTATGACTCAGATAGATTCACTATCAAGTGCTCTATACCAACACTTACTCTAATGAAATTATCCAACTACTAGCAAAGAAAGAAGCATCTGTATATTTAATCAGGTAAAGAATACTACCTTTAATACTCTGTATGATTCTCAAACACATCTAGAGCAAAAGACAAGCCTCTTTAATCCAAAATTTAAATGTGTATAGATATGTCAACACAAAAACCTAAGAGTGATAAAGCCATGGTAAACTGATGGTGGTAAACCCCAAACCTTCTAAATATAATACTTCCATTAAATGCCTGTGGGAAATGGAGACACTTATATATAACTGAAGATAAAAGTAAAAAGCATAATCGGCCACAGTAGTTCATCTTGGTATCAGCTTGGGTAGATTAAAGAATGCCTGCAGAAAAAGCGCAGGTGTGCCACTGTGTACCTGACAATGTGAGAAAGCCTGTAGAATTGGTTCTTTTGGAGGAATCTTGAAACATCTGCAGGAATAAGCTGGAAATATTGACAAAGCTCTAAGAGTTTTATGTGCGATTCCACTGTGGGATCAAAGGATGAGAATGTTGACAGGAGTGCGGGCAGTAATGTGTATGCTTATGAGGGTTCAGATGAAAATTAGGGCTCTACAGGAAATTGTATTAGCAGTTATTCTTGATGCACTGTGGCCAAGAAGAGGGGTGCATTTTGTCTATGCTCTCATACTTTATGGGAGAGTGAACTTAAAAGTGATAGACTAATTCTCTGATGATGAGAATTTAAGACAGCAAAGTACTCAGGCTGCAGGCTGGGTATTAATGGCTGCTTTTAGCCATGCTACAGTGAAGACAGAGAACAACAGCAAAAGTTACAGACTTGAAAAGAGCCCAACCAAGAAAAACATGTAAAAGTTTAGTGCAGGAGGACACAATCTTAAAGAAATTAGACTTCATAAAAATAACCCAAACACTTTGCTGTGAAACAGTAAATAGGAAAGGTGCTTTGTGGACATCTCAGAAATCCTATATAGAAGATTTTAAAGAGTTTTACAACTCTTTCAGACAAATTAATTTTAAACAGTTTTATTTGAGAATAGATCACCAAGGAGCACTGTACGCCTAAAAGTATCCTAGGCTTCATTGCTTAGTATTTTTTAATTTTTGTAAAAAAATTTATTTATTGATATTTGTTTTTATTTATTTATGTTCACTCACATTTTATTTTATTACAGGGTCTCAACATGCAACTTGGAAGTGCTGGTATTACACGCGTGCACCACTATGCCCAGGGTCCTGACACCACCATGCCATGTTACAGGGCCTGGCATGGCATGTAAGGCTGGAGATTGAACTTCAGGGACTTTGCTCTTGCCAGGGACGTGTGTATGCCTCTGATCTCTCTTCCCAGCCCTCATTTCCTAGTGTTTCATCAGCCCATCACTCAGAGATAATTGGCATAAGCAGGAGAAGTCAATGTCATCCATGTGACTGGTTTTGCAGTCAGGCAAAGTACAAGAGTTTGGGCATTAAGAAGGCTTCCACCTAGATTTCAAAGGTGATCCTATGTAGCCAGGAAGAGACTGGTGATAGTAAATGTGTCTGAAAGCTGCCCACCTAGGTAAATTGAGTGCTATGAGAGTGAGCCAATGCTACAGTGGAGACCCTAGACAATCAGAAATGCCAAGGAAATGGAATGTCCCCAGGAAGAGGCTGCCAACAAGGTGCAAAGCCAGAACCAGAGAGTGTCATAATGGATTGCAGATGGCCAAGCTGCAGGGTAGAACTGCACAGGCCCTCTGGAGTTCACGTTCCACTGCCGTGTGCCCAAATACTAAGTATTGAAATATGATTTAATATTTCCTCCTGGATGTGGGTTCCTCATTTCTTAGTTTTGGGGTGAAAATGGTTATCCTAAACCTGTACCCATCCCATCAATCAATAAATAAATTGTCCCTTTAGGTTCTTTTTCCAAAGTTCATTATTTTCAAGTAAATGATTTATACTTTTAACAGAATAATAAAAAACAATAAAGGTGATACAGAATTTGAAAACAGAACGATAGGAAATTAACAATGATTTCTATATTTCATATTGTATATTCAAAGCAGTTGGTCAAATTACATACATAGGCATGTAAGATTTATCAAACAATATGAGTGCTAAATATTCCTTTCAGTGTGCTGCCATAAACATGGGTGCACATGCATCACTGCAGTATGATGCTTTTAATTATTCTGGAAAAATACTCAGAAGGGAAACATCTGGGTCAAATAGTGTTTTGAGGACTCTCTACTCTGATTTCCACAGTGGTGGTACTAGTCTACACTCTTACCAACCATGGAGAACAGTTGTCTTTCCCCACTAGCCTCTCTGACATTTGTTATTGGTTGATATTTTGATGATGGCCATTCTTACCAGACTGAGATGTAACTTCAGTGTTACTTTAATTCACATCACTCAAGTGACCAAGGATGTAATTTTTTCTTGTATTTATTTGTCATTTGTATTTCTTTATTGGAAAAGTGTATATTCATTTTTTGGATTGTACATTTGAATTTTAGTGACCTGGATCTTTTTAAATTTTTATATATTCATGATAGAATTCCTTTGTCTAAGGGACATTGGCTAATTTTTTTTTCCCCACTGTGAAAGTTCTTGTTTTACTCTGTTGGTGATTTGTTTTTATGTGCAAAAACTTTTTAATAAGATGAGTTCCCAGTTATTATTTGAAGTAGTTCTCATGCCATTTTTTTTTCAAAACTAGAAATTCACAGAGACTATTTGGGCACTTCTTTTTTTATTACATTTAATTAGAAATAACAATGTGGCAGTTTCAAAATATGTTAGTAGTACATTTCCAGTATTTGATACAATGCATATTGTTGTCCTCCTAGTAGTTACACAGAGCATAGGGTGTAGATGTGCTAATTTTTCTTAACATTATTGGTACAAAAATTTCTTCTCATTGAATTAAGAGAAAGCAGTTGTATACATAACCCAATGTTCCACAGTAGCAGTGGATTATTGACAAAACTGGCATTGTCGGAAGCTGTTGATTTAAGCCTTTTACAGATCAGCATACTAATCTGCTTTATGTTTTATGCTTCATGGTTAAACTTTTCTACTGGGTGGGTAAGGGCAAGTTAAAGCAAGACCAGGTAAGACATAGAAGTAGGTTGAGATATTATTTTAAAAACGGCATGTTTTGTCATGCCATTTTTTAACTGATATCTCAACCTACTTCTGTGTCTTAAAGATTTCTACCTACACTCTGTTTCTGTGGATTTCACTTTTGTGTTTTAATATTTGGATTTTTGAACCGTTTTGACTTTAGCTTAGTGCATAGTGACAGACAAGGGTCTAGTTTTTGTCTGTGGCATGTAATATTGAAGGCCAGATCTTCTAGAACCATTTATTATAGAAACTATCTTTCTTCTAGTGTATATTTTTGGCTCCTTTATCAAAGCTTAAGGTTGGCTGATTGTGTTACCCTGATCCCAAAGCCAGAAGAAAAGATTCAGCCAAAGAAGAAAACTACAGGCCAATCTCCCTAACGAACATACATGTAGATAGTCTCAATAAAATACTAGCAGAGAGAATGTGGCAAATCTTCATAAAGATTATACACAATGCCAAGTGGGGTCCATCCCAGGAATTCAGGGATGGTTCAATGTACACAAATTCATAAATGTAATGCACACATCAATACAGCCAAAAAGAGAAAACCCACACAATCATCTCAATAGACACAGAAAAGGCTTCGGATAAAGTCCAACACTCATTCATATAACAATCAGGTTATAATGGTGCATGCATTTTCTAATCTGATCCATTAATCCTGACTTCTGTTTTATTGCCAGTGTCATGTTGATTTTGTCACAATAGCTTTATAGTAGAACTTCAAGTCAATAATTGTGATGCATTCTGCTTTGACTTTTTTGGCCAGATTGCCTTTGCTATTCTGGTCTCTTCTGGTTCCAACTAACATTAAGGAATGTTTTCTCTAGATCTGTGAGGTATATAAATGGTATTTTGACCGCAACTACATGAAATCTGTGTAACAGTTTTGGGAGTATGGCCATTTTCCAATGCTTGTTCTTCCTACCCAAGAGCAAGTAATAGCTTGGCATTTTCTGAAATCTTTTTTGATCACTTTGTTTATAATACTTTACTTTTCAATGTATTGATATTTTACTTTCCTTTGTTACATTGATTTTTTTTTTTTTTTGGTCTTTTTGAGACATGGTCTTACTGTGCAGTTCAGGCTGGCCTTGGGCTCACTTTTGTAGCCCGGGCTGGTCTGGAACTCACACCAATCCTCCTGCCTCAGCCTCCCAAGTTCTGGGATTACAGGCATTCACCACCACACCCGGCTGTTACATTGATTCTTAAGCAATGCATTTTTGGATGCTATTTTGAAGTATATGTTATCCCTAATTTCTTTTTCAGTAAGTTTGCTGTCTGCATACAAGAATGCCATTGATGTTTTTTGAGGGTTGACTTTGTATGCTGCTATGCTATTGAATTTGTTTATTAAACCTAGGAGCCTTTTCATGGAATATTTGGGACTTTCTATGTAGACAGTTACATCAACTATGAGTAACGATAGTTTCACTTCTTCCTTTCCTGTCCTTATTCCTTTTATTTCTCTCATGTCTAGCTTCTCTAGCTAATATTTCTAAAAGTACACTACATAGGAGGGGTGATAGTGGATATCCCTGTCTTGTTCCTGATTTGAGAGTGAACACATTCATTTTTTTCCATTTAGTATGATGTTGGCTGTTTTTCTTGCTGTGATGGCTTTTTTCAGATTGAGGTCAAGATCATGTATGCCAATTTTCTATAGGGTTTGGATCATGAATGAATGTCAGACTTTATCAGAAGCCTTTTCTGTATCTATTGAGATGATTGTGTGGGTTTTCTCTTTTTGGCTTTATTGATGTGGTGTATTACATTTATGGATTTGTGTACATTGAACCATCCCTGAATTCCTGGGATGGACCCCACTTGGCATTGTGTATAATCTTTATGAAGATTTGCCACATTCTGTTTGCCAATATTTTATTGAGAATGTCTACACGTATGTTCATTAGGGAGATCGGTCTGTAGTTTTCTTTTTTGGCTGAATCTTTTTGTCTGGCTTTGGGATCAGGGTAATACTTGCCTACATGAATGAGTTAGAGAGAACTTCTTCCCTTTCAATTTTACTAAAGAGTTCGAAAAGAGCTGGCATTTGGTCCTTTCTAAGTTTCTTGTAGAATTCAGCTGTGACTACACTAGGAACAGGGTTTTATTTGTTGGTAAATTGTTAAATATGTTTTCAATTTGGCTGGAAATAAATTCTTCAGTAGTTTTGCGCGTTCTTTATTCAACTTTGGTAATTCATATGTTTTTAGGGGCATGCCCATATCTTCTGTATTTTCCGTCCATGAGTGTAAAACTGTTCAAAGCAGGTATTGATGATCTTATGAATTTTCACAGGATCTGTAGTTATTCTATCCTTTTCATTCATTATTGCATGAATTTGAGTTCTATTCTTTCTTTTAATAATATTGGCTAAGGATTTACCAATTTTATTTGTTCTAACTGGTCAATTCATTGATTCTTTATATTGTTTTCTTAGTTTCTCCTGAGTTAATTTCTATTCTAATCTACTAAACGTTTTTCCTTTGTAAACTGACTTAATTTAACTTACAGAATTATTTTTAATTTCAAGTATTCTACATATTACATTTCCCAGTTGAAAACGTTAGACCATTAATATTGAACATTCACAAAGGAATGTATTATATGTCCTCATTTCTTTGAAAGGCATATAGGTGCTTTGGCCTATGAGAGCTGAATATAGATCTGTAAGTCCTCTGCACTCATAGCTCCATAAATGAATGACTCTCAGCTTTCTCCTTTGAAAATGGTAAAAATTACCAAAAATATTCATGTTTTACATAAATATTGAATATTAAGAAAAATATTTTATCTGGGATAGGGAGATCTCTCAGCAGTCTAAGTGCCTGCCTGGCAAATGTAAGGACCCAGGTTCGATACCCCGTACCGTATGATCTGCTGGTCCCATCTTGGGCCCACAGAGCAGACCACGGACACTAGGAATGACGTTACACACCTGTAATCCAAGCACAGGAGAGGCTGAAATAAAAGGATGACTGTGAGTTCAAGCTGAATAGTGACACTTGATATCAAATAAACAAACAAAAGATTATTTTAAATTAAGGAAATATTTTATTAAATCTAAGGTGGCAACCATTTCAAAATGCTTATATCCATTTAGGGTTTTATTTTGCTTTCTAAAATCTCATTTTCTACATTTATAAAAAGATAGAACTTCTCATCAGGAATGTGGCTCAGCAATTTTGAACCTGCTTTGCATTCGTAGTGTTGAATAGACTTAGAAATCACCAGGCGAACAGTTTAGAACAAGTCTGCAATGTTGGATTAGAGTTATGCCCAAGGATTTAGATATTCATTAATTTTCTTGTAAGAAAAATGTAGGTATATAAATAGATATTTTGTGTAAATACACAGTTGTTATACACACATTTCATTGTTCTATATCCTGATGAAGAAAGCAATGACACATAAACAATGATACACAGGAGAAGCAGAGAACACCTAGCAGCACCATAGCTTAATTTCAGAGTGTCATTTTCATTTTTACAGATTTTAATCAATTTTCCATTTTATGAATCAAAGGTCCTTTGGCAACAAATACAACCCAATTGTTTCTCAGGTACCACTGAATTGCTTGGTACTTTAATCTCAGTTGAATTCCTCAAAAGTAGTAGCACTGAGTATGTACATGATGAATATGGAGACAAAGCATCTATAACCAAGAAAATACTGTATTGTAATGGAAACTGTACCAAAATTACTTCTTGGTCAACAGTTATAATGCAGTTAATTACATGATACAATATTTTGAAGGGGTAAAGAGATAATAAAAATGTGTACCTTAAGAAGCATGAAATAACATATATACAAAATTTTGGAAATATATTAGTCAATAAAGTCTTGATGGGTGAGCCACATACTACTCTTTGCCAATTCTGCTTGCCCAGAAAACCAAAGTAAATTGCTTTACATCACATTTAAATTGCTCCTTACTGCAGCTCCTTAAAATCACTACAATTACTGACAAATCCTTTAAAATAAGTGGCATATGGCATAAATGTGTATACAAATAAATCATCCTTTTTAGAATATGGAAAAAACTGGCAAAAATTTAAAAATATATAAATGTATTTCAAGGTAGGCTAAAGAAGAAACATTAGTTAGTAATTCACTCTACCAATATCACATGTGCATAATATACATGATATCTAAATCAGTTTAATGTACATTAGATGCCATCTAAAAGATAAAGAATTTATGTAGTCTAAAATCTACTTAGCCTGGATTCTAGCAATAGCCTTTCATTTAAAATACATCATTAAAAGTCATTATCATTAAATTTTCTCTATATAAATTTGTTTTGCTGCAATCTAAATAAGTATACTTTTATTTTAATTAATTTATCACAAATTTCAAAAAGCTTTCAGCTTTGAACATGAATTCTTTCTGGGGTCTAAATTGTTGATTTTGGCACTCAATTATCTCAAATTGTTGCATTTCCTTCACAAAAAAATATAAAATGGTTCAGAATGTCATAGCCTTATAAAAGAACACAATAATTTCGCCTAGAATTAAGCCTTACCCCATACTGTTTCTTTCCATTATCAACAAATGACTACTGAATGAATAAATGATTACTTGGCAGTCATTCTAGAAAAAAAGAACCTTTGGAAAATGTTTTAATAACAGTGGCATTAATATAATAAATGATGGCTTCTAAATTTTGTTGACTTTTCACAATTTAATTATTGATCTACCTTAGCACTATTCTTCATTTATATCTTAGATACTTGCTTCAAATTATTTGAAACACTATTATTAATAAATGAATTCTGGTCAAATGGTTTATCTATTTCTGTGTAGCCAGTAAGCTTCATGAATCCGCACACTGGTGAAAGCCTGCTACACATTTGGAAATTTTAAATTTTTCTAAGGCCAAAAGCAACATATAATTATTATGTAAGTACAAAAGAAAGAAAAAGAAGGCCAGAGCTGACATTTTCATATGTCAGTTTGTATTCACATGGTTTTTCTCATATTTAACTTCATTGTTTCATAGTTTTCTGTTTTATAATATAGCAACATAATGACATGCCATAGCAACGTTTTGATCAGTTAAGTTCCAATACGTAGACTTTCTAATGTAACATTTATCCAACTCAAAAATTTATCTGGAACCAGAAGAGACCCAGAAAAACAAAAATAGTTCTAAGTAACCACAGCAAAGTATCATAATCCCGGACTGAAGTTACATTACACAGCTATAGTGATAAGAACAGAATGGGGCTGGCACAAAAACAGAAATGTGGGTATATCAAATAGAACAGAGGATTGCCGGGCGTGGTGGCTCACGCCTGTAATCCCAGCACTCGGGAGGCTGAGGCAGGAGGATTGGTGCGAGTTCAAGACCAGCCTTGGCTACAAAAGTGAGCTCAAGGCCAGCCTCAACTGCATAGCGAGACCCTGTCTCAAAAAGACAAAAAAAAAAAAGAACAGAGGAAGCAGAAACAACTCCAGATTCATTCAACTATTTGATCTTCAACAAAGAGGTCAAATTCATAAATTAGAGGAAAGATAGCTTCGTTAATGAATGGTGCTGGAAAAAATGAATATTCACAAGCAGAAGGTTTTTATCTAGACACAAATGTATTACCATATACTACACTAAAATAAAAATGGATCAAAGATATAAACGTTTAAACAGAGGCACTTGATGTTCTGGAAAACAAAATAGATAAAAACTCTCAAGACCCAGGCATGAGCAAAGTCTTTCTGAACAGAACCTCAAAAACACAAGAAATAGTACCAAGACTCAACAAATGGATTATATCAAATTTTAAAACTTTAGAAACCAAAACAAATACACATTTCTCAGAAGATGTCCAACTAAACAAAACTGCATGAAAACTACATATGGAAATGCAAATTTAAAAATCACCATGATAGTCTTACTCCAAAGAATGATCACCATCAAGGTATCAAATAATAGCAAATACTGGTGGAACTGTGGAGAAAAAAGAATCTTTTAAAATGTCTGTGGATATGTGTACTTACATAATCACTATGAAGTTCAGTATGTTTCCTTAAAAAAAGCTAAATTTAAAAATCCATTCGATCCAGATATTCTCCTTCTAGTTGTCTTCCTAAAAGAGCTCAAGTCATCATATTTCCTCTACACAGACATACCTAAATTTATAGCAGCACAATTTGTAGTACATAAATCTTAGAAACAGACAATATGCTTATTAATGTACAGATCAACAAAGAAAATGAATTTTTATTTGCAACAAATTTATCAGGGTAAATATGTGGAATTTGTAAGAAAAATTAAAAAAGATGCATCCTTAGTCCACAATGTTCAGTGAAACAGATCAGACACACACAAGTTTAAATATCATATATTTTATTTTATATGATAGATTTAAGTATAAACAAAGAGCAGTATCAAGGATTGGAACAAGGAAAGTAGGGAGAGCTTTCTCAAATGGGAAAGGGAGCAGGACATTGAGGCAATGGGAAGAAGAGGGATAGGGAAATAAAACAGAGAGTTGTAAGAAAAATTGAAAATAAAGCATTTCTAAATGGGAAGGGGAAGAAGAGGTAGAAGTAACAGAGAGAGAAAGGAGAAGGGATTAAAAAAAAAAAAGAATTAAAATGTGCTCTGTATATATGCATATGCCCCACAATGAATGTAATTATTTTGTACTGCAAACATATACTAATAAAATATTAAGAAGTTCTCACAGGACAGGATGTTATTTTATACTTTATAGTATTCTTTCTGCTCTTCATTCAAGTTCTAAAGAATCTGCAATCCAATTTGAAAGAATAGCACATTCATACATACATCTTACATTTTTTGAAAAAAAAATATCGACATAATCCCTGGTGCAAATGTAAATACAGTGTAACACTGGAGCAATTAAGATGGCTTACATTAGGTACTGAATTTTTGCTTACAAAAATATGCAAGATCCATGAACTAAAAAATATATTTGCAAAAAAAAAAAAAAAAATATATATATATATATATATGTATATATATATATATATATATATATATATTTGCTAGACTTCATTAAAATTTTACTCTGCAAAATACACCATCAAGAAAGTGTAAGAAAAAGCAAGCATAGACTCCAAGAAATGATTTACAAAAGAAATATTAATTAAAGAACTATTATCCAAGGGAAAACAAAAGTTCTTAGAAAGCAATAAGAAAACAAATAATAAAACAGGTCAAAGACATTAACTGATATTTTATCTAAGAAGACACAGATGAAATATAACCATATGAGAAGATACTCAGTTTCATACGTCATCAGAAAAGTCGACGTAAGAAAAGCAAACGCTACTACACAACTCTCAATGTGACCCAAACTTGGAACACTATCAGCATTGAATGTTTGGTCACGTGTACAGCAATAGGACTTGCCACTTGTTCCTGATGAGAAGATAGGACAGCTGCTTTGGCAGACAGTTGGCTGCTTGTGTGCAAAAGTAATCATACATTTACCGTGCAATTCAGGAACTACTGCCTTGAAAATTGCCCCTAACCCTAAAATAACTCCAAAAATTTCTTTTAAAAAGCTCTAAAGAATTTAAAAATTAAAATTCAACTTAGCTACAAACAAAATTGTAACAACTAAGACAAAAACACTGCAAGTAGAAAGATGTAGCAGATATGAAATATATAGGTATGACCATTTCAAATTTTTGTTTTTAGCTTAGGCAATGTGGAAAAAGCTTTTCCTGCCAAAACAGATTGGAATGATTTCACCCAACTGCGAACATTTTATTCTTTCAGCAGAAACATAAGACAGTCACAACATATATATATATATATATATATATATATATATATATATATATATAAAATTATATATGTATATATATATATAATTATATATGTATATATATATATATATATAGAGAGAGAGAGAGAGAGGCCTCAGATCTCAGAAAAAAAGGTGCATTGTACTTACAATAAGCAACTAGTGAAAAACAAACTGCAAAGTGTATTTCAAATACACTTTATGTGAAGTCTAAATGATAGATAACTTCTGAATAAGAAGCCAGTAATAATTATTAGCAGTTAAAAATAAGAATGGGGGCACATTACCTTAGTTACTTTGCTCATTGCTGAGATGAAATATGTGAAGTTCAAAGTTGGGGGAAGAGGGGAAAGGTCTATTTAGCTGATAGTTTGCAGATATTTTCATCCATAGTTGATTGGCTCCGAGGCAAAGAGGCACATGGAAGCAGATCAACTGCTCATTGTGACAGAAGCCAGCAAAAGCAACAAGGGAGAAAGAGAAAGTCTCTCTGTCTCTTATATTGTCTGCAGGCTACCCTTTCTAGGGTAGATGTAGCATTCACACCCTTAGTCCCAGCCATGAACAATGAATCAGTCACAAACTCTAGATTCAGCCACCTCCAAAAGCCCACCTCTCATGACCATATGAGGATGTGGGCAACATCTATACACAAACGATAACACCCATGGAACAATTATTTTAGTGTCAAATACAGAAGACATATAAGAGATTAACAAGCAGACAGAACTTTGATAGTGGATTAAGAATGAAAAATAAATTCACGTAGGTAGATGCGACAAAACATTCCATCTATTTTTACCAGGAAAAGATTAAACATTGCAATAACATTTATAGTTTCTTTTAGTTATAAATACTAATTTGTGCATTGTTTCTATTTGTGAGCTCAGTTGTTCTCAAGTAAATTAGCTTCTTTGTTATAAAACTTAGGGTTAAATTTCAGTTATGCAACTTTTAAATCTACCAACAAGATCCTAAGCTAAGTGAGACTCTAATAATGAAAGTCATGATCTATAAGTTTTAGAATGGACAAATGAGATAAGCAATGTGTATTCACTTAAACTCAATCTGTCACACAAAAATAACTGTTTGTTTTACACTTTCTCATTCCCTGTATATTTTCTAGACATATAGAAGGATCCTCTGGAAAGAGCCAAGAAAATCTATTCAGTAGAACTGTAAACTATTTTTCATCATACTTCTCCATAAGTTCCATTAAATGATATATTTAAAGTAAAATTCTGCCAGTTACAAGTGATAGTTACAAAAGAAACATTTTAATAGTATGCATTTATAACATCACATAAATATATTAATAAACATATACCTAAAACTAAAACATAATATGTATCAAAGCAGGTGCTTGTTGAAAATTATTTGAATTTTTAAAAAGACAAGTTTTTTTAACTTAGATCAGCAGAAAAATCAGCTTCTGTCAGCAGAAAGTCAGTTTAGTGATCTGTCAGTAAAACTTCTGTAAGTGTAGGAGAAAACTCCTCCAGCTACATAGGTGCTGAAAAAGCCTAAGAAGCTACATTTTGGAGTTAGAAGCAAAAGCTAACTGGATTAAATTAGAAGAAAATATTCATTTTCAGGACAGAAAAAGATGCCAAATATTTTTGCTTTAGTAACAGTCATGAGAACTGAAGTCTTACAAAGCCAGGACATTCTTACATTCTACTCTAGGCTTTCATTTGATAATTTAAATCATTCAGCGCTAGAGCTAGAAGAACTCCATACAGGATGGCAACTGAATGCATTTTATAACACAAATATTTTGAAATTTTAACCAAAATACCTAAGAGGTTTTCCTAGCCAGTGTTTAATGTTGAGCTTCCCTCTGGTTATGAATTAAACACTGAGTCTCATTTCCACCCTTGCAATCCACAGATGGCGATATCTGCTTTGCACATTTGATAAAGGTGACTGCATTATCTATTATTGTCACAAATTGCCACAGTGAAATGAACCTGTGTGGATTTATTATCTTATAAATTTGGATTCCATAAGCCTGTAAAGGGCCATAGTGGACTGAAACCCAAGTGTTGGCTGACCTTTGGGCCATTTCCCTTGGAGGATCTGGAGAGAAGTTTGTCACCTGAACCTAGCCAGCTCCTACGGACTGCACTTCCTGGCTTCTGCAACTCATCTGCCCCCTGTCACCGCAGCTCTCCCACTTCCTGCTACCCTGTAAGCCTCTTGTGATTACACTGGGCCTGCCTGAGTAGACCAGGATAATTTTCCCAGTGAAAACTGCTCAACTCATGTGATTCACAAGCTTAATTTCCTTTTCCACTGAGCAAAGCATATCCATAGGTGTTGGGTATGAGTAGGCAGACAGTTTTGGGTGAGGATAGGGACACTGCTCCATTTACCACAACAATTACTAAAGTAATCATGTAAACTCACTTCACAGATCACAAGTGTTTTATGTATGTTAACCTCATTAAAAAGACATGATGAGTGTTGAATATCTTTCCTTATGAACAAGTGAGCTCATCTTGGTCTCAGGTATTACCTTGACAGCACTTCCTATACCTTATCTGAAAGATATCATAGGAATTGTGTAATATATAAACCATACTTAATCCATGGCTTCAACTTAGGAACAAATAAATTCAAGGTTTAATTCTTAGTCTTAAGATTGAGTTCTGTGGGGCCTGGCGGGATGGCTCAGTGGTCTAAAACGCCTGCTTGGGAAGGCTTGGGAGGCTTCAGGGACCACGGTTCAATCCTCTGCACCACATGCTGCGCCAGCCCTGCCCTCTGGGGGGTGGGCTGAGCCGGCCAAAAAAGGGAGTGAATAAACAAAGGTTCTGAAACAAGAATAAAAATAATAAATAAAATTTAAAAAAAAAAGATTGAGTTCTGTTAACAAACTACCCAGATGAGATTTAGTTTCACATTAAATTGTTAGAACTGAAGCAAGTTTTCTAAGTCCTATGAGTTTCATTGCTACATTATAACTAGTGCCAACAGTAGCAACCTCAGAAGTTTACTGAAAAAGGTAAATGAGAAAATGCACATAGTCTTTAGAAACAGTTTTCTGTTACATAGCAAGTGTTCAAGAGATGTTAAGTTTCTAGTTTACCCTAGATAACAATTTACATCATGAATACAAAATAGCTATGCTAGGAACCGTGCTTTTCTAGGTTATGAAACATTGAATTACTAGATTCATAGTGTGATCCTAAGCAAAATGAACATGGGAGAAATCATTACTGACCTGATTTCAAATATTTTACAAAGTCCTAGTAGTCAAAATAGTGGGACATTGGTATAAAAGCACACATAAGATACAGGAACATAATAAAAACCCTGAATAAAAATCCCACACATTTACAGCCAGTTGATTTTTGACCAAGCTTGAAGCAAGGTGCATTAGATAAAAAGACAAACTTTCCAAAGAATAAGCCTTAAAAAAATGTACATCCACAAGCAGAATATTATGGACATATGTATCTTACAACAGCTGTAGTCAGCCACTCAAAAGTAAATGTAAATGTAAACCTGAAACTAAAACTGCTACATAGGAAAAGTGTTTCAGAACATTGGGATGGGCAAGTAATTTAGTTTAGAGATAAAAATACGCACATGAGATCACATAAAAAGATCTTCTGAAAAGCAACATGAGTCAACATGAGTGAAAAGAAACCTTAAAGACTGGATAAAATGCTTACAGACCACACCTGATAATTTTGTCTCATAGTCAGAATATAGAAGAAATGGTAAAATCTCGGTAGCATCACAAACAAAACCCTTCCAATAAGCCATTTTAAAAATGGGATGTGCAGGGGATATAAGCCAGCAGTATAAGAGCCTACCCAGCAAGCACAAGGTCACAAATTTGGTCCTGGATACCGAGGAAGGAAGGAAGGAAGGAAGGAAGGAAGGAAGGAAGGAAGGAAGGAAGGAAGGAAGGAAGGAAGGAAGGAAGACAGGCAGACAGACAAAAAGAAAGAAAGAAAGAAAGAAAGAAAGAAAGAAAGAAAGAAAAAAGAAAGAAGGAAGGAAGGAAGAAGAAAGAGAAAGAAAGAATTAAAGAAAGAAAGATAGAAAGAAAGAAAGAGACAAAAGCAGGCAGGCAGGCAGGCAAAACATATAAATGGTTAACAGAAAGAAAAAACTCCTTAATAGCATTTATCACTATGTAAACAATAATCAAACACACAATGAAATATTGCCTCACCCTGGTGAGAATGTTTACTATCAATCAACTAAAAATAACAAGAGCTGGCAAGGATGTAGAGAAAAGGGAACCCTTACACATTGTTCATATAAATGTAACAAATGTTAGTTTGGACATTATGCAAGAAATATTGTGTTTTCTTCAACAAATTAAAAATAGTAACTAGCATGTGACCTAGCAATGTCATTCCTGAATATAGAGAGGAAATAATATCAGTATGATCAAGAGATCATATTCCCATATTCATTATAGCATTATCCACAATAGCCAAGACTGGAGACAACCTAAACATCCAATAACTGCTGAATGGATAAAGAAACTATGATATAATATAATATAATACAGTACAATACAATACAATACAATATACTTAATATATATACACACTCAGTGCAATACTATTCAGCCATAAAAAACACTATCATTTGCAACAACATAGGTACAAAGACTGCTAACATAAATGTCACAGAAAGACAAGTATTACATGACCTCACTCATATATGAAATCCTAAACAGCTGATTTTTGCCTGGCATGGTGACACAGAATTATGTACCAGGGAGACTCAGGCAGGAGAATCACTGTGAGCATAAGATAGGCCTATGCTAAGCAAGTGCAAGCCCAGCCTAAACCACGGAACAAGACCTGGTCGCCAAAATCATTTAATTAGTTACTTACTTACTTAATTAATTGAATGAAATTAAAAGAAATTTAAATATTTTATCTCATTGTAATTGAGAGTATTGGGCTTGGGACATAGCTTAGTGGCATAAGCTCATGTCTGGAAAGGTCCCACGTTTGATCTCAGCACCACCAATAAGTAAATAAATAAATAAGTAAATCTTTTGAAATCGAGAGTGTTTCCTAAAATCTGGGAAGGGCAGAGGGAGGAAATAATGGACAGAAACTGATCAAGTTACCTAGCTATTGTTAGACAGAGCAAAATTTATAGCTATGTTTTTGCACAGTTGAGTCATTAAATGAGGGTAATGCAGGATATATTTCAAAAAGCTAGAGGGCTGGCAAGACGGTTTAGAGGTGTAAAGCGCCGGCTTAGGCAAACTTAGGCAACTGCAGGGACCGTGGTTCAATCCCTGGCACCACATGCTGTGCCAGCCCCACCCCCATGGCAGGCTAAGCTGGCCATAATACAAAAAAAAAAAAAAAGTAGAAAAAATATTATGATGCTTTCACTGTGAAGAAATGTCGTTTAAATAAATAGGTATTTTTTTCCTGATTTAAATATTGCATGATTGATCAACATATCAAAACATCACTACTGGTCAATGTATATATTTTTGTCTCAAGGAAGAAGCTTAAACACAATATGGTGCAGATCTAGTTCACAAATTAATCATGGGAATAAAAAATACAGAACAATGTGTACCTAATGTGCACTGTACCGCTTAGAATATTGTCAAACATCTACTAAGATTATAAAATGCCTGATGCCCAATGCCCTCAAGTGCTTCCACACCCAGAATCATTCCCAGGGAATCAAAAACAACACCCAAGGACCCAGAAAGTATAATTCATGTCAAAGCGGAAACTTTTGGAGTCTCAGTGTTAATTTCAATTGGTCATTGCATATACCAATCTGTTGATCAAGTATATTGAGCATAATGTTAACACAATATATACACTTTTACTTGTATTTGTGAGCTTTTAAATAGCCATCTATCTACATAATTCTAAGATACTACTGAGATGTAACTTTCCTCATATTGCATCTAAAAGTCCTTCATAAGATACTGTACACACCCTGCAAAACTCACCCATCACATGGCTTGACTTATTTTCTTAAAGATTTCTTATAAAATTCAGGGTTTCTCATTGTTAATGTAAAGTTAGCTCCTTCTATTATTTTATAACACAGGTGGTTTAGTCACTTCTCATCCCTGGAACAGAGTACCCGTTAATCATAACTTGAAGGAGGAGAGGAGTAAGTATTTCGGCTCACAATTCCAGTGAGATCATTCCACAGTCAGGTGGCTTCAGTGGAGAAGCAGCACAAAGGAAGGGACCCGGAGAACAAGGAGCTTACATCATGGCAGTCAGGAGCCAAAGGGGGAAGGGAGGAGATGGAAGAGAGGTCTGCCCTTGAAGGTCACCAGCCCTGTGCCCCTGCTTCTTCTGCCCAGACTCCACCTCCTACCAGTATCTTTAGCTATGCTGATGCACTGATGAGAATGTTACCTTTATAGTACAATCACCTGCCCAACACATGGGGCTTTTGAGAGAAACTTGCAATCTAAACCATAATACCAGGCTTCTTAGGTCTAATAAAATCAATCTATCTATCTCAAATCCCAAATATTTTTCCTCTTTTTTATTCCTTGAAAATACTATAGGCTTAGTTGTATCATTCAAATCTAAGACATCTGTTATATCCACTTTCATATTTTTGTCAATAATGTAGCTTTTCCATTACAGTACTTCTTTTGTGTTTGCCAGATGAGCAGTGTATCACTTACATCTAGAGAAAGTATTACTTTACAGTTTCAGAGAAAGTGTGTCTTAGTTACCTTTTTCCTTGCCGAGATAAAACACCAAACACTCAAAGCTAAAGGAGGAAGGGTTTATTTTGATTCACAGTCTATGGAGGTTTCAGTCCTTAAGTGGCTGGCTCCAGGCAAGGTGGCATGGCAGAAGGACATCACAGAGGAGAAACACATTATGGCTGGTAGAAGGCAGAAGGCAGTGAAGCAGCATGCAGCAAGTGACATGCAATGACTCTCTTTCCATCCCTCAGAGCCAATTCAGGTTACCTTCGTTTAATGCAAGCAGCAGTCACACTATTAATCCTAGTATTGTATGATGAACCAATACCAACCCCACACTAGATCCAGTCACCTCCATAAAGCCCCACCTATGACTATATGAGACATCCACATGCAAGCCACACTAGACTGGTTCTATAGCTTGTAGTGGCTCTTGTTGTAGCTTTGAATTATCACAACTAGTTTAATTTGATTCACTTAAGACATAGTCCACTTCCTTCATTTTTCTCCTACTTCACAGATTGAAAAACTGAACTATTTTTACTTAGATACCTGTGCTATTAGAGAGTATGACAGCCTTTTTTCCAATAAGCCATGAATAGAAGTAAAGAGTGTCATGTTGGATAACAATAATTTCATTTATCCACATAGTTTCTTACTTATGAAGACAAAAATCATGAATGCTTTTGCAATATTTATATTTCCTTTGGTTCAAGAGATGCTACCTCTCTCTTTGTAGAAGTACAGCAACCTTTTGATGAACTAAAAACTGAAAGAAAAACTGAAGTGAAAAAATATAGAGATTTGTAAAAGAAATTTTCAGGAAAAAATTTGTCTGTTTCAGTCATAAAATGTCTACTTAGGCAATTAAGATAAGGTATAAAAATGTCTATGCTATATTAGATCTCATCTCAGCCATACAAAAATTATTTCAAATTCTGTGCATTACAGAATCAGCAGCATTTGGCTTAGGTTAACTTTTAGTACTATGTAGTAATTCACAGCCAATGTCTTATGGCTCAAATATTTCCCAATTAAAATATAATACTACTTCAACTTTTCCATTAGGACAGAGATTATGAGAATAGCAATATTCTTTTGAGTTTAACTTTTTCAATTTTTTTTTAGGATGGAACCACCAAATTGAGACAGAATAAAGGATGAGTAAATCCAACTCAGTAATTTGCAGCAGAATTTACCAAAAAGCTGTCAGCAAAATGAGCAAGAAGAGTAATTAATTCTTCATCTTTGATTTCTACCTACTTTAACAGTTGATTGTGATGATCAGAGAGGCAAGTAACAGAAATGTGTAAATTATGTTGCTGTTTTTAGTAACCTTTTCTTCACTACATCAAAGTTTAGACTGATATAGTTATCTTCACTTCCAGAGTAAGGCTTTTCCCTCCAACTTTTCCCTTCAACTATTGCTGTCAGTTTTAGTCATCTGGTCATATACTTTGGAAGACACATAAATGACTCAGTTATAGAACACTCTAGAGGCAATATGGTTTGAATTAAAAAACACTAAAGGTTAAGGAAGCTACTTAGAGAAATTATTTTTGTCCGAGATAATTTTAATCTCTGAAAACTATTACAGTCAGATGTTAAAATAGACATTATCTAGTTTCTCCTATTACCTTAACAAAAAGAAACAGAATTTCCATTAAATGAAAATATTTAAATTCCATAATTCTAATTCTCATTTTAATTATATTTTGAGATCAAAGAGAATCTCAGAAATTTAATAATATGTGAAATTTGTTATGATTTTCTGGTTATAATACTTTTGACATTAGAAATAGTGGATAACATATGCATATATATTGGTTGCAAGCATCAAGTTGGAGCAGTGTTCAGACAGGCTTTCTGTGATTCCTCGCTCTTCTTGGGCCTCTGCCCTTTCCTAATCCAAAGGATCCATTCTTGAGCGTCTTTCATAAGATTCAGCCTAATGTGGGTCACATGATTTCTTCTTACCACAAAACTGTCACTTGGGGATGGAAATTAGAATTCTTTAAGAAATTAAAGATTTTCTTATCACTGAAAATATTGACCATCAGAACATACTATTTCTCTGTTGTCCTTTACAAAAACATCCTTAAGGTGATGTTTAATGTGATAGACTTTATTAAGTAAATCTGAAACTCTTCCAATAAACAAAGAAAACGGTCTCAAAAAGCTTAGAGAAGTTTAATAAAGTACCAGAGAGCAAACATTGAATAAAAATTCTTAAGTGAGATTCAATAATAGTCTACCTACCTAGAAGTTTAAGGCACTTGCCAGTGATCCTAAACTCTTATGAAATGATGCCATATTGTAGAATGAGGAAAAAATTATATTTCATAAAATGACAATGTTCTCCTCAGTATAAAGGGTTAAGTAGAAGGGAAGCACAAATTCCTGTCCATCGGTTTATGAATTATCTTGAAGTCATTTACATCATTACCACTGATTTTCCCTTAGCACCTGGAAAGGCATTGCATACAGGTCCAGTTACATCACTCAGATCTGTCCTTCAACATAAACCTTCATGGATGTATTATAAGGAGTTGCCTTGTCTGATCATGAAGGCTGGGAGAACCCATGACCAACGGGAGACAGTAGAGACCCAATTGTACAGCACCAACCCGAGCTTGAAGGCCTGAGAAACAAGAGAGTCGGCAGTGTAATACTTCAGACTGAGATTGGCAGGTGCAAGATCCCAGAAGATCTAGTGTCTCAGTTCAAACCTGAAAGCAGGAAAATGTCCAGTGCGAGCTCCAATGTGACAACCCCTTATATTTCGCTATTTCCTTCCCTTCAGGCCAGTGCAATTGATTGAATAAGGCCCATCTATTTTAGGGAGAGCCATCTTCTTTACTCACTGCACCAGTTAAAATGTTAATCTGATTTAGAAACACTCCCACAGATACATTTGAAAAAATGCCTGGTCATTCCAAGCTGTCACCGCAGTTGAACATCCAGGTAACACTGCTCACTCCTAGAAAAGAGAAGAAAGTCGGACAGGCTATTGCTTGCAGCTGTGAGTGACTTCATGAACTCAATTTAAAAAAATATTGTGCATGATTAGAATAGTTAATGAAAATAAACTTGTTGCTTATAAGTGCATTTAAACCGTATACTACCAAGGATAAATAGCACCAGAAAAAAAATTAAAATTAGAGAGAAGTTTGCATTAAAGCATAGCACAGCACGGGTCAATGTTACTTCATTAAGGGAAGGAGATGAACCAAGGGCAGGAGAATATTGAAGCACTGGGGTGATCAGAACCCTAAAGAACACTAAGGAATGCTGGGAAATGCACCTGGATCATCAGTGTTTGCTGTCATTTACAGAAGTTAGGTTTCTGTCTTCCTGTAGACACTAAAAGATAGGAACTCTTCATCACTAAAAACAGGAAAACCCTTGAGAAGGTTGGAGATATGTGTCTCAGTAGGGCAACAGAAGAGCTTATAATTTCAAATTTCTAAAGTAAATGCCAGAAGTCAGGGCCCTGTACCCAACAGGAAATCAAGTGAAGGAAATGTCATGGTCACTGTGGTCAATTTCAAAACTTTATTCAAAAACTTTGAACTATAAAATGTGAACTACATTGTTGCTATTCACATATATAGGACCATTACTTGTAAAAACTATTGCAAGTAATTCATTCATATTTTCAGCATCAAATATATGAAAGTTTATTATACAACAACCAATAGCAGAATACATACTGAATTTGCTTTGAAAAGACGTTATGTCACCAATTAGCTGAAGCCAGTGATACTGGATTACTAGATAATAACATCTCGTTTACTAGCATCCAGGGGATTTTTTTTTTACAGCTGCAAGCAGATGGAAGTGCTTTTAGTGTACATTGAATGAAATCGACAGATAAACTGTTTGCTTTTCCCTCTTGTTCTTGCTCCATTCTTACTAGTGCACTGGCTTTCCTGCATAGCTTTGCTGAAAATATATATATATATACCATTGTTCATGTTTCCCAGTAAATCCTTCCAGTTAGCAAGAACACTTACATTAAATTCTACTTTCTTTCCCAAGAAGAGAATATAATGTCTGATTTAACAATTTGGATTTTTTTTTTTTTTTTTTTTTTTTGTGGGACCAGGGTAACAATTTGGATTTTTAAACAGAAGTGTATATGATTTTTCAGAAGAACAAATCTAGGAACCCAGTACATTATAGTTAATAATAATATAATTATAAACAAAAATGCATAGTATATAATTTTCTAACAGTGTTAAATACCTCATGATACTTCATGCTATGTGGAGAACATTGACTTACAGGCTGTCCTCAGAGTTTTATTGACATCGCTCACAGAACTAACTGCTTCAGCACAATGTATTTTACTTTGACCTACATTGTCCATAAACTGGTGGGAGGATGTCCCAGTACCTGAGAAGAAAGGGACTGTACTAGACGCTGACTCACAAACCCACAGCAGACTGAAGAAAATGTATGACACATAGATTTATCCATAGTCAAGGACATGCCTCAAAGAGAAAGAAAGCTGCTTACATTAAATAACCCCACAAAGAGAAGAAAGAGAGAAAGAAAGAAAGAAAGAAAGGAAGTGTAGGAGATGAAAGACTATAGTAAAAGAGATAGAAGTTGTATTAAAATGAAAATAATGAAGCAGATAGTCTGGAAATAAAAACCAGAATAAATCAAGTGAACCCTCAACTGAAAATCTTGGTAGTAGACTCTTAATCAGTCAGATGAAAGAATACCAAGAGCTGAGGATAGACAGGAGTTCTTGGATAAGTCAAAAGTGCCCTAAGTCTAGTTGGCACAGAAGAAGGCAAGGAAAAACAGTATAAGGGCTTTAAAATCTATTCACTCATATAGCAGAAAATTTCCCCCAAATAGGGTATGAGAGAGACATCCAGATAAAAGGGACTTTTAAAACCTCAGAAAGGAATCTCCCATAACACATCATAGTAAAAATACTAGAAATTCAGAGCAAAACAAGAGATATGAAAAGCTGATAGAGAAAAAAGCAAATCCATCTTAATAAGGACAGATATCCTCAACAGAAGCCTTAAAGCCCAGGTAGGCTTGGAATGAAGTGTTTCAAGTGCAGATATAAAATATGTCAATCAACTTTATTATATACGTCTAAGTAGCTATCCTTGAAGATTAAAGGAGAAATAAAGACTTTCTACAGAATGTGAAAACGAGCCAAATTCATGTCCATCAATCTAACATTGTAGAAAATACTGAGGAGTGCCTAAACACAGGCTGAGATAACTCCAAGACAAAAGGAAAGAACAGTGTCCCCTGCAAGAGAAGGTAAGCAAACACAAAAGAAAACCATATGTCAAGAAAGTCAATGAAATGATAGGAATGCATACACATTTTTCAATATTGGCACTCAAGAGAAATGGTTGCCAACTAAAACACACAGTTGCCAAACTAGACTACAAGGTAAGACTGTGTATATTGTCAGAAAGAAACATGTGTTAACTTCAAAGACTCACAGAGACTGAAAGTGAGATGATGGAAAATGGTATTCCAAGACTCTGAAACATAAAAGCAGGCAGAAGTAATTATATGTGATACAATTGACTTCAAGACTTCAAAACTGACCAGGCAAGCAAAGAAAGAAATTACATAACTGAAAAGAAGGAATTCACCAAGAAGAAATAACAACTGTAAACATATATGTATATATTATACTGAGATCTGGCATATAGATCTCAGTGTAATCAGTTACACACACACACACACACACACACACACACACACACACACACCATTTGACAAAGAAGAACAAATAAATCCCATTGTAATCAAATCAGAGAATTTCAGTATCCCACTATCACAGATAAAATAATCAGAATTAAGTTACACTGCTTACCAGTGATCTTAATTGCTATCTATTTAGTGTTCCACTTAACACTCAGCAGAATAGATTTTCTTTACGTACCTCATTCCAAAAATCCAGATAATCATAAAAAAAGTATTTCAACACTGATTCCAAGAAAATAGGGACTCTAGAAGAAATGTATAGCTTCCTAGAAGCATATGACCTACATAAACTGAGCCAAGGATATAAATAAAAAATCTAAGCAGAGGAATAGCAAGAAGTGAAGCAGTAAGTAAAAGTCTACCACAAGGAAAATCCAGAGCCAGATGAATTTCAACTGAATTGCACCAGGCCTTTATGGAAAAACAAATTAATTATCTTAATTTATTCATATACTATAAAGAGATGTTAACCTCCCAAATTTATTCTGTCAAGCCAAGAGTACCCTGATACTGAAACCAGAGATACAATAACAAGAAAAGCTACAGATCAATGTCCCTGATAAACACAAATGCAGAAATCTCCAATGAAATTCAGACTAACAGAAGTCAACAGCCATCAAGACCAAGTTGATTTTCTGCAAGCCATGATGTGATTATTATGCATAAATAAATCTATAAACATAACACATCACATAAAGGGGATAAAAATCACACAGTGATCTTGATATATGCTGAAAAGGCTTTTAACAGCATACAGCCACAGGCAGAGTGAAAAGGAATAAAAACCACTGTCCTGGCCACCACCTAGGTGACCAAAGTCACCCAGAGTCAGATTGTAGTCAGATTGCGAGAGAAAAAATATTAAGAGAGTACTAGGAAAGGATCAGCTTAACTTAGATTTACTAGCTGAAAAAGATAAAATCCAGTGGTGGCAGTCTGGGTTGGGCAGCTGTCACAATGTGGAGGGCTGGCAGACAGGACAGGGAAGACTCAGTGCCCAGAAGCGGTGATCTAAACCGCAGCACTTCACAGAGTTCTGTCCCTCCCTCGATGGCCAGTGACAGCTGTGCTAGTTGGGAGCACCACACACTACTGCCCAGCGTCACTTATTCCACACCAACCATGCAGCAGTAATGTCATTGTTTTTTTATTCCATCATGTGATGGCACTGCAAGGGACAGATGACTTGGCATGGGGGCCAGAAGCCAGTTTCTACAGATAGCACTAGTTTCTCTCATTTCCAGTCTGTCTCACATAATTCCTATCCAAACATTTTAAGTGCAGTGTCCCCTTGGTTTATAACTGTCTTGAGAATATAAAAGGGTGGAGGTAGCGAAATGGTGCCTGAAGTCTTAGGCTTTTTTTTAGGGACAACATAATGTTTATGTGTCACTAATGCTTTATTTACAACATAAGCAACAAAGCAGTCCTACACTATATGCCATAGTTTCCAGCTATCAATTATTAAGCATTAAAAATTATTTGTTATGGGGGTTTGAAACATGGTATAATACTGTCTGGGAGTTATTGTTGGATCTTAATTTCAGACATCTATTTAATTTTAATAACAATTGAAGGCTTACTCTTATGCAACAAATATTTAAAGTGTCTCTCATACCACTGTCACTAAAATAGTTTATTTATATAGTACATTGTCTCCCTGGAACACCTCATGTGTCTCCCAAGTGGAGAGGAGAACAGAATTGAATTGAATGGTTCTGAAGGAACAGAAGGAAGGTCCTGGCACTTACATTATTAAGACTAATGAAGATCAGTCTCCACTGTAACACTTCACTTTAATAGTAGAATGTTCAATTTCTAAAGCAGAAACCTCCTTCAGAAGGAGTACCAGAAAAAGTCACACAACTATCAAATATAAAAACTATTCGTTAAAACCAAGCCTATCAGAAAACAGAGCCCATATTCTTTTTTATTTTTCTACCACCTTATCATGCTGCCTTTAGATATGGGCAAGATCTTAATAACAGACTGAAGAATCTCACATGATTCTTTGAGGAATAAAGTAGTGAAATCATTTGTAAACACTTAAGATACAGGAAAACTTAGTCTTAGGCAACTGAGTCTGTACTTTTGCTGAACTGAATGATAACCCTATTTTTCATATGTCTACCTTCCAAGAATGCTTTCACATTTCTTGAATGGCTAAAAATTTTACTTAAAAAAAATTAGTTTCCTAGGCTGAGGCAGGAGGATCGATGCGAGTTTGAGACCAGCCTGGGCTACAAAAGTGAGCTCAAGACCAGCCTGAACTGCACAGAGAGACCCTGCCTCAAAAAGACAAATATATATATATATTTTGTATATATATATATATATATTTTTTTTTCCTGATAACACTAACTTGGCAAATTAATATATAAATATGCTCTCAATTTACAAAATGTAAAATGATGTGTTAAGTTCCAAGATGCACTGCGAAGCATGGATGAGGAAGAGCAGTGAGGAGCGAAGGGGCAGAGTCAAGTATGCAGAGAACAGAGGGAACAGAGGACGGGCAGTGTCCCTGGGGCAGCTTCTCAACCCCCTAGACTCTCTTCGATTATGATTGTTCATTTGTTGGGTTTTGTTTTGTTTTCTTAGTAATCAAATGAAGGATTTTTACTTTAAAAAATTCTTTATAGCATAGAAAGTAAAAATTACAAAGTATATATCATAAGGTATTTTCTCATACCTCAAAGAATCTTTACTTTAAATACTAAAACAGGAAAATGAACAAGTACAAGAATACATAGTTTTGTATAAAACGGTTTCAGATAATATTCCCATACTAAGTTAAAACACTGTTTTAAACAATGAACATGAACCTAAACCTCAGAAAATAGATTATAGTCTTTGCCAATATAAAGAGTAAACAAATAAATATGTCAGACAGTTGGAAATATTTAAGAAGTACAAACACATAAAGGCATATATATAGCAACAGAATTCAAGTACATCCAAAGTAGGATAAGAAGCATAATGCTAAATGTGCATAGTCAATAACTTCAAAATTAGAAAAGTAAAAATGAATTCAGTTAAGGTAAAAAAAAACATGAAAACAAAAAGACAAGAAAGTAGCAAAAAAGCAAGAAAAATTATAACCCAAAAAAATAAAGTAAAGCAGTGATATACATTATTTTTATTCCTTGTGGAATACTGGACAACTAGCTGAAACTAGAATTTCAACAGTACAACAAAAGAACTTAAATGTTAGCCAAGAGAAAGAACTGGAGAGGGAGGAGACAGCAAGGAGACAAAAGAGAAACAACTGAGTTAACATATATATAACATATTACATACATGTGCCAACTTCCCTCAGTGAAAACAGTGATTATGTACTACAACCATGAACAAATAAAGATTAAAATTAAAAGGCAGCCTAATTTATATAATATATATGTTACATATAATATATGCATATAGTATATACTATATATATGATTAAATATATAATACTTTGAGAAATAGGTGTATTTAAAATACATTACAATGCTTAGCCAGGTGTGGTGGCTCATGCCTGTAATCCCAGAAGTCAGGGGCCTGAGACAGGAGGATTGGTGCTAGTTCGAGACCAGCCTGGGCTACAAAAGTGAGCTCAAGGCCAGCCTCAACTGCATAGCGAGACCCTGTCTCAAAAAGACAATAAATAAATAAATAAATAGATAGATAGATAGATAGATAGATAGATAGATAGATAAAAATACTTTACAATTCTAAATAGTTCACGGATTACATGAAAATTTATAATACAAATTAGTAAATACATCCACCAATGATCATAAAACTCTTCCTAATAAAACCTGACATACAGCTAAAGTGGACTTTAGAAGCAAATTTATATAAAGTACAAAAACAGACAAGAACAATTAAGAAACTAGAAAATCAGTTGCACATTAAAGCAATGATTAAGAGTTCTGAAAAAAAAAAAAAAAGAGTTCTGGGGGCCAGTGAAATAGCTCAGGGGACAAGTGCAAGGACGAGGGTTCCATCTGATACCATATGTAGTGCCAGCCCCAATCCCAGGGGTGCCAAGCTGGCCACTGAGACTGGGTGTGGTGGTGCGCACCTGCAATCCCAGTTCTGGGAAGGCTAGGATCACTAGGAGAACAAACTGAACAGTGAGACTCAGTACCAAATATAATTTTAAAAATTGATAGTGATCCTCCTATTTTCAGCCTCCCAAGCACTGGGATTACCATGCCCAGTCTCAGTCACTGACTCAGTGTGTGCAGGGAGGGTGGAGAAGCACAGGGCCTGCCCAGCACACTGGGAATCGAACCATGGTGCCTGAGCCTGCCTACGCAGGTGATGTACTGTACTGAACTATCTGGACAGCCCTTCTATTTCTTGATAGTGTGTGAGTTATATTGATATGCTGTCTATGTACTCATTCGTACTGTAGAGTTTCCATGTATTTCTGTATAGGAAAAAGCAGAAAGCTTAGTAAACAGTCTCAAGAACAGCCAGTTGGGCTTTGAAAGTGTGAGACTGGCGCAGAGAGAGACAAAGATGCAAAAGACATTGAGTAGAAAGCCAAACTTCTCACATGTTAGAAAGCTGAAATAAAATAGAGTTGATTTATATTATCCAGGTATTCTGGATCAATTCAGAATTAACTACACTTACTAAAATTAAGTAGGTTCAATAACCTTAGGATATAAAGAAATTTCTTAAATATAACCTGAAGTCAGAAATCATCATGCAACATAAAATAACAAAGTCGCTGACATTATATTTAAGAACATGTGTTTATCAAAACACACCATTTAATTAATGAAATCATAAGCCACAACCTATGAAAAGTTGTTACAGAGCATATAACTAATGAAAGACTATAGCTCAAATGTAAATAACCCTATGATGAATAGATAATAATTCAAAGAAAAACTACAAATTTATTCAGTGGAAGAGGAAAAACTTAAGTTCAGGAAATATAAAAGTACTCAATCCTATTAAAATTTGAAAACATAAAACAACCATGAACTTAAACCTATCACTCATCTAATTGGCAAAAATTTGTGTGTGTGTGTGTGTGTGTGTGTGTGTGTGTGTGTGGCTTCGCATGACTTTTAGACCTAAAGAGAGATTATCAGGAATTAATACATCTCCATATTTTTCTAGATGCGCTCACCAAATGTTAATAAAAAAAGACAAAACACCTCAATTCTTACTCTTAGACATGTATGCTACATCCATGAAATAAAAATAACTGAATCATAGTATTTTATTTAATATATGTTTATTTGATTTTGTTGATAGTAGAAACATATAATATTTCCACAAATAAATATCTTTTTTTTTCATACACACTAATTTTGTTTATTCATCTGCCACTGCACATTGTTTGTTCTCATTTATTATCTCTTTGGGGTTTTTCTTGGTTGTTTTTTTCTTTCTTTTTTTGTTATTATTTAAATTTAACAATGGTTATATTACATATTTTCATCATCAGATCAGTTTAGATTAATAGATATAGGTATATAAGATTGATCAAACAATTAAACATTACCACAAGTAAATTTCTTAAGTAGTCAAAAAGTGTGATATTAAAAAATGTGACAAGGGGCTGGGGATTTAGCTCAATGGTAGAATGCTTTCCTAGCAAGCTGGAAGCCCTGGGTTCCATCCTCAGCAGCAAAAACAAAAATAAACCTCCCCTAAAAAAACATTTCAACCAAAAAATACAGTAACATCAAAAAAGAACAATGTGAGAAATATTGTACAATTATATGAAAATTCAATACAAATGCCACCTGCCTTTGAAAAGAAGCACAAAAGGATTTGTGACAAATCTTCAAATTAGCCTTTCATTTATATATTTATCTAATAGTATTGAGCATGAAATCTTTCTTATAGCATGATTACTTGTAGTGGTTTCATATACATACAATGATCAATCAATTTTAAAAAATACTTTTTAAATTCCAAGTTTTCTTAATCTAGACTTTCATTTTCAGTATTCGACACATAGATAAAGCCATGTCTTTTGAAATCTAGTACTATCAAAATCAAAGAAAAAAATGCAAGTTTATGTTTTTTGTTTGTTTCTTTGTTTCACATAGCATTTAAATTTGGCTAATCTCTTTAATTCTCTTTTTTTCTTCAGCAATATATTTTATCATACACAAAAATGTGGATTATATAACTAGTTCATTTTACAGATGGAGAGAGTTTTATTTATTTATTTATTTATTTTTGTATTTTTGAGAAGGGTCTACAGGGTGTTCAAGGTCTTACTACTAGATCAGATTCGTAGTGATCCACCTGTTTAGAGCCTCCCAAAAGCTGGGATTACGGGCCTGTGCCACCACGCCCAGTCTCAACTGCCTTGGGGGTCGGGCTGGCACAGTAGGCCTGGGGGGCGCTTTAATCTGCTGAGCTATTTGGCTGGCCTTGACAAACAGTTCTAAGAGCATACATTCCTACAACCTCAAGGCTTCAGTGAAACTCCTCTAAATCTCCTTTCCCTCATTTTAGAATCCTTCAGAATGGCCCTTCCTCCTCCTAGGTCTGTGAAAGAGCCTGCTCTCAGAGGAATGACAGTAAGTTTAAAGTATTAAAAGAAGATAAAACTGTAGAACTTTATGGTGCTTAAAAAGATCTAGAAGTTTCTCCACTTCCTAGACTCAATTTCTGTGTCCAATCAGAAATAAATACCTATATATGATATAGATTACGAGGTGAAATAGAAACCAAAGCTGTAAATTGCCTAACTAGATTTTGATTATTTTTCCTTGGGAAAAGAGAAAGCACTTTATCTCGTTATACTTCAGGCTAAGTGAAATGATTTTAAAGGTTTTAGTTTTCATTAAGTGACAGATATTAGAAAAGGGAGTATACATTTAATAGTATCATTATATTCTCCCTCTTGTACATCTAGGATGCAATCATACAAAATTTGAAACTAATAACATACTTAAAGTCTTCAAACAACTCTCAATGACAGATAATAACGTTCCATTTCTGAATGAGTATAAACAAGGGATACATGACTACACAGCATGCTTTATAATCTCATGCTGTTCCTCTAATCTGTCGTAACTCCAATAGCCTTAAGTAAAAGTAAGTCATGATGCTTTTTATGTGGGCATAAAAAGCTCCTCACCCAAATGAAACATCCCTCCCTCAGACTTAACTATCAGACTCGGGTGCTATAACTTCTAAACGATGAAAACAGTTATTGTTTACAACACTTAAGGACCAAGATCAATAGACACACATTAAGATGGGACAGACAGCTAGGGTAAATTACAGTTCTTGCCATATGTTGTAGAATTTGCTTCATGCTTAAGATTAAGCAGTTAATTAAATCAATAAGAAAAGCTAAAGAATTACAGTTAAAAATTGACAGATAATTACTTCAGTTTAATGCTATATAGTAAAAACACCAAACTCTAAATCTATTATTTATAAAATTTAGCAATCAAACCAACAAATACATTTGTAAAAGTAGATTGTCATTCAGAGGTTTTCAATTTCCATGGCAGTATCAGGAATTAACAGGCAAAACTCTTGACCAGGTGACTCAGTTCTGTCCTACACATAAAAAATAAATAAATAAATAAATAAATAAATAAATAAACTTAATTTAAATGTAGGAAGAAAGGCATCAAAGTACAATTTCAGAGTAACCTAGTGGTCCTGTCAATATGAATAAGAACAGCTATGGTATAAGAGGGGCACAGCCCTGAGTGTGTGCAGATGATAGGCTTACATGCTGCAAATTAACAAAGAAAGTTCACCCTGTGTGGGGGTAGTACCAACCAGTAGATGTGTAGCTAGATGGAATAAATAGGGGAAGGAAAACTTCTAATGCTTTAGAGGAGTTCTAGTCTTTGCCATCATTTTTGGGCATTAGCCTCCAGTTCCTTCAGTTTTTCCACACAGACCCCTCAGCATTCCAGCAGAGACCTGCTGGCTTTCCAATACCAACTTCCTCATCTCTATAGTAAGCTCCAGACATTAGTGAATCTTCGCCTCTTCAATGGACATATAGTCCTTTAGCTTTTGTCTACCTTTGACTCTATAGGTTGCCATTTTAAGCCTACTTTGCAAGTCATATATATATATATATATATATATATATATATATATATATATATAAAGTAAATATGTTGATTGAACCCTAATTGATGCACTTCCCAAGGCAAGTTACCAATTATTTAGCAGCGAATGATAGTACTGTATAACAAATGCATTAATTTTTTTCCACTAAAATTTGAACTGAGATGACGTAAAGCCATTTGAATAACATGTTATAACATTTCAACTACTCAGTCGTTTATGTTGATTAATACTACTCTTTTGAAACCTCATGGTTATAATAAAACAAAAACTTGAAAGGGCTGGATACAGAAATCCTCAATAGTTCATCTGCTATTCTTTCAGGCGAAGTAATCTCTCATCTTCATCATTCACAATAATGAGATTCATTAACATGGTAATAGTGATTTGCAAATGACTGCTAACATATAATAACCATATATTTGCCCATATTGTGATAAATACAGCATTATTATTGTCTCCTTTCCACATCACTCTTTTGAGACAGATAAAATTATCCTTCCCTTTTTCCTAATAAAAAATGAAAATTAAAGCAGTAAAGTAATTTACCATGGTGAAAGTAACCTATATATAATACTGCAGGACAAGCGTCTAATGTGATGCCAACACATACCCTTTGTCACTCTTGTGGCGATATCTAGACAGCCGCAAAGACTTACATATTCATAGTTGGGGTTTCACGGAGATGACTGGACCATGCCTGTGACACCGGTTTATGGATGTGAAAACTGGATTAGTCCACTCAATGGTTTAGCAGAACTGTGAGTATTGGAGTCACTGAAAGGGAGAGCTCCAACCTGAGTGCGGGTAGCACAACCAATAAGATTGTAGCCTGGATAGTATACAAAGGAAAGAAGATGGGAAGGCGCCTGCTTGTTGCCTGCCACACCAGGTTGTACTTTTCTGCTAGGCTGCCCGTCCTGACAGCCAGGCAACTACGGAATGGCAACTATACAAACCATTAGCTAGAATATGCCTTTACTCCTCTGACTTTGGGTGTTAGATATTTTGTCCTAGAAATGAGGAAGTAACTAAGGCATCTAGTAAGCAACAGTGATTATATCAAACTTAAGAACATGTATTTCCAAAATCTTTTTTTCTTCTTTCTTTCTTTCTTTTCTTTCTTTCTTTCTTTCTTTCTTTCTTTCTTTCTTTCTTTCTTTCTTTCTTTCTTTCTCTCTTTCTTTCATACAGGGTCTCACTACATGGCTCACACTCTTGGTGAGACTCCTGCCTCAGCTGCCCCAGTGGTGCAGTTGCAGATATATACCACCATGCCTGATTTCAGTGGCTGGTTTGGTGCCTGGAGCCAGGGGCTGGCACAGCATGTAGTACCAGTGATCAAATCCTGGTGCTTGTGTTTGCCAGGCAACCACTTAGACTGCTGAGCTATCTCTGCAGCCCCTCACATTTAATTAGAATACCTCACATAATTCTTATATTAACTCTGAAGTATTTGGGGGTTGTCTGTCAGCCTTGTGAAACTAGCATTGTATATAAGACAAGAAACACATGTTTCTTCTCCTTTGTCTGGTATCTTTTTATTGCCTTTGGGACTTCATGTATAACACACTCTATATCCAAAAAAATTTTTGAAGTATTTCACAACTTAACGACATATTGATTATAGTATATGATGTCATAGACAATTATTAACATTAGCCTTTTGGATATATTTAAAAATGTCCCCTATTTTAGAATTTTTTTAAAAAAATCTTCCTTTATTATATATATATATATATATATATATATATATATATATATATATATATATGCCTAGGGGGTCAGTACTAGGTAGTGCTTATTAAATGAAGTTATACTAACAATTAGTTGATTTTCTGGTTTGAAAATCACTGTTGTCTGCTTAGTAAAGAGACATAAACAATATATGTTGTCATATAATTATACAGTATATATATATATATATATATATATATACAGATGACATATAAAGTCATATATCATAAGGAGATATGACTATATAAAGAGTAAGGTGCTATTAGTGAGAAAAACCACGTGCTGCCCCCATTTTCTTAGCAACTGATACTCTACACATTCGTTCTCCCCAAAATATCAGAGAAGCTCCACCCCTTCTCCAGCGTAGTGGGGGCTGCTAGGCTTCCTGGGATGTGGGATGGACTAAGGCTGCCCTCTGTGGATCAGCACCATCCTTCCAAGTAGAGTTTAGCATATTAAGAGTTGCAGCTCAGACAAGGCCCCCCCAGAGTGCTCTCTGCCTCTTCCAACTGCCTGGACAGGGAGAAGAGGAACCCTTATGCCTCCCACCAATTATTTGTCAAGGGTGGAGTCAATGATTGCAGAGGTTGGGGCCAATCAAGTGTTCTAAAAGTCAGGGTGAACTGCTGTGAAGCCTTGATCTTCATCTCACCTGACTAGTGCTCAGTGATTCAGAGCTCAGAGGAGAGAAGAATAAACTCAGAGCACTCTGAAGCCTTACAGAAAGGAAGTATGTATGCCATTGCCTTCACTTAAGTGATCGTAGAGTATAAAGAAACAGATTTGAACATGTGCTGCTCAAATTAGTGGTTTACTTATCATCTGTATAGGAGAAAAAAGGATGAAGTATTTTGCAAATCTAGCCGGTGTGAGGGTGCACGCCTGTAACTGCAGCACCTGGGAGGCTCAAGAAGGTCATGACCATGAATGAGTTCAAGGCCAGCCTGGCCTACTTGAGAACCTATCTCAGAAAAACAATGATAAAAGAAAAATAAATACATTTTTCTACAATTTTCTCTGTTCTCTTCAACTCCCTTGCCTTATTTTCCATGAAAATCTCTATCTTCAAATCAATTACTCTACTAACTACATCCTGTGTTCTGAACAACTACTATGAGGACAGCAATATGCATTGTATCAATTACTGGGAATGTACTACTAATGCGTATGGAAACTGTTACACTGTTAGTTCTTACACTAATAAAAAAATCAATTGCTCTATGTTCATGACATGCTGTATTCAACTTCCAGTACCACAAAAAAAAAAAAAAATTATTGATACCGATTTAACTAGAGGAAAGGGAAAGCTGATACAAGATGGTTGGAAGTGGCCATACAGGAGGATGGAAGAAGGCCAGAATATCTTTAAACGACCTTAAAATAGTACATGTTTAATATGGAGTAGCTTCTTCTCCAAGCCTCCTGCTAAAACATATGAATGCTACAAAAGTATAAAAATACTACGAAGTTAATTTGTCCTGATTGTCATCTTAAGCTATAGGAGTGAAACCAATGGTATAAACAATAGAACAGTTGAATTTGTTTAGAAATAATGAATAAAAAATCTATATATTCTATTCAAAAGCTTTCACAGGCAAAAATTTATATAATTCCTTACATAAACATGAGGGTTATAAATAAAAACCACAGCTCCAGAGATAACTCAGTGGTCTAAGCACCTGCCTGGGAAGCACAAGGACCAAGGTTCAATCCTTGGTACCACATGTCATACCACTGGTGCGGGCCACTGAAACTGGTATATGCCTATAATCCCAGCCTTGGGGAGGCTGAGACAGGAGGATCACTATGAGTTCGAGCTACATAATGAGACCCTGTGCCAAATAAATAAATACATGAGAAGTTGTTAAAAGCATTAAAAAAATTAAATAAAAACATTACAAGTTCTCTTTGGGATGAGGTGGGCTCATAATAAGCGGTAGACTGACTAGAGGGATAAAGTGCTGTTAGTGTTTGGCCTTCCTACAAAATTAATTGAACCAAAATAATGTGTAGAGAGAGGATGATCATTATAGCAAATGAAATGAAGGGGAGTAAGTGAAACAGAGTTCAAGACAGCAGGAAATAAAAGGCATAAAGAACTAGCGAGCCAGAAAGGAGAATTGAAACAGACCTGATGTAGCACTAATCATTAGTGAGTGAAGTAATGAACTAGGGAAGAGATGGGGTTTTAGTTATGGCCCAGCAAATGGAATTGAGAAACTTCCAGATGTTCCATATGGTCTGTAATTCAAACGTTCTGTGCCTTCAGGTCAGAATATTCAAACAGAGAACAGATGGAGAAAACGCTCTGAATTTCACTCACACGCCATGATGGTTAGCTTTTGGAATCTCAGGGCTTGTGAGTAAACTTCTCCCATAAGAAGTAAGGACTTCGAAAAAGCCTGTCAGACCAGAGGCAAAATTTTGTTTGAGAAATAAAAGGTCCTAGGTTAATAATGGTTTTCTTTTTATATCCCAGTGCAAACAGCACCAAACAGAATTAAGGATTTAAACACAGTAGCACCATTTCAAAAGCTATGGGGTTCAGGAGAATATTTCTTGGCAAATAACTTTTTTCAAAGAAAAATTATTTTGAACTGAGTACTTTGATAACAATAAATTAATTGTATACACAATTAAGTACATGTCTGGTGTGCCTCAAAATACCAGTTTTACCTAAGGGAAACATTTTTTCTCTATTGTAATTATACTATCAGCACTCATTTAAGCTTCAAAATATTGAAGCAATCATTAATTTCCAGGAGCAGTTTATTTTTCAGAAGAAAAATTTAAACTATGAATTCACATTTCTTTGGTGCCAATACTGTACCAATATGATATAGATATGAGCCCTTCAATGGCCTAATTTAAAATTAACTCACAAAAATAATAGACACACTAAATAAATTGACAAAAGGTTCCACATTATGTTGAGAACTGGACATATTAAATGCATGTAGAAATTTGGAGAGTAGAACAACATTTATATATAAGAAGAGGCATAAAGAAAGCATGATAGAAAAAAAAAGTAATGTTGATTTAGAAGGGTTAATGTTTAATTGTTTGATCAATCTTATATACCTATATGTATTAATCTAAACTGATCTGATGATGAAAATATGTAATATAACCATTGTTAAATTTAAACAATAAAAATATTAAATTAAAAAAATAGAATAGAAAAGAAGAGAAAAAAATAATTTTCAGTAAAAGAAGAGATTTACTGTAGAGTTACTATTATGATATTATCACAGAAATAAATTGGAGCTTCCTCAGGAAAAAAAAAAGAAAGCATGATAGGAAAATGACAGTCCTTCTAGAACATAGAGGGACACACGATAAAAAGACACAGCATTTTAAAGAACAAGTTTGAGCTGAAACTCTAGTCAACCTGGAACTTGTTATATCAGCCACAACATTGACCTCATTAAGACTAAAATCCTGAGTTTGCAAAGTGTGTAAATAAATCCACTATATCCCTAATTACGAGTATTCACAGGTACATTTGAAATGGTTACTGATTCTATAGAGCCTCCTCCCATTCCCTCCCCACTGCTTTTTATTTTTTCTACCATTTATGTATTTAGTATAGCATCTCACTACGCAGCTCAGACTCCTAGTGATCCTCCTGGTTTCAGCCTCCCCAGTGCTCAGATTACAGGCATGTGCCACCATGCCTGGACTCAGTTCCTCGCTCAAAGTGCCCTGGGAGTGGGGCCAGAGCAGAATCACTTTGAATCCCGGCTCCTGTGCTTGCTAAAGCAGGCCCTTCACCCACTGAGCTACCTTTCCAGACCTCTCCATTCCCTTTTCATTACTTTTCAACTCCTGCTTCTAGAAAGTCCTGATCTTTACAGAAAGTGGCCTCCTTGCTAAACATCAGCTCAGCAGATCCAGGACCTTAGATTTAGAGAGAAAACTGAATTATGAAGGTTCATTTTCACCAAACCAGCTTTGCTATATGTTTTCAGATGCTGTTAGTCAAATTTCTATTAATTTAGAAGCTAATGAAGAGGAGGGCTATGATTAATTGGTACCTCCTGTAATGCAGTGGGATTATGATTACTGGAGGAAGTGTACAGGAGTGCGTGAGTACAGGCTTACAAAATACAAAACATCAAAAATTCCACACCCATATAATAGAATGGGTCTTTAGCGTAGAGTATGAGTGAAATACTGGGCTCACTGAAGGACAAAAGATGATGACTTTAGTACTTCACACTTTACTTGTTCACTTAAAACAAGTAAAATCAAAACGTTCAAGATTTTATGCATGCATGACTAGCTAAATTGAGCTATCTATGCAAATATAGACTATAAGGATGTTTTTCTTTTGTATAGACAGATTTGAAGATTGTAAAAATTTACAAGAAAAGGATACCCAACCTGTGCTGCAAATAAAGGCTTTTCTCCACCTAGCTGGATGGCTACTTACTCTAATTCAATTATTAAAAAATAAGTGTGAAGACCCCCTCCACCACCTGTGCAAAGAACACTAAAACACATCAGTGTGCTGGCCCCTGAGCTACCTAGAGGATGGCCTGCTCCTCCACAGAGGCACAAAGCGCCCGTATCAGAGTCAGTGTGTACTGAGTCACTGCTCCTGCATGTCCGGGTCCCCTTCTTTCTTGTTAGTAAATGAGACCAACTGCTTCCTTGAAATCACACTGCAGGTGCTGCTCTTGTCTCAAATGAATCCCAGCCTTGCTAAGTCAATGCACTGAAGAACCCATTAGGAACCAAATGAAGTATTTGTGCAAGCTTTTATTGATATCTTCATTGCCCTTGATCCTCTGGGCAAAAAGTTTTTGGGTCAAAATTTAGTCTTCACCTTCAATTACTAGAATCCAGACAGAGCTTAAATATTAATACATTTTAAAGGTCAAGGTCAGCAGAAATTTCTAAACAAAACCCTTTGTTTGCCTTGTACAATACAGATAGATTCTCTTATAGTTTTTCATATATTTTTAAGCTTTTATCTTAAAAGTCAAATTTATATTCTGCAATATATTCAAACCATTGAAAGCTCAGATCCAATTGAGCTAGAATTTGCATTTGTGACACAAATTCGGGACATCATGATTAGCTTTGACAATGAAATCTGACTTAAGGTCAAATTCCTTAAAATCCTATTATTACTTTTGATAAATTTTCTCCAATATTCAATTGAAAAAACTGTTTATCAAAAATGACTCTACCAGTAAAAAATTTTTTAAAATGAAAATATTCATGGGAATAGTGATGTGAGCAAGATGGTGATGCCATAGTCATTTGCAGCATTTCCCCTTCTCAGAAATGTCAATGTGATGACCATCTGTGTACAAAAATCCCCACATAAGAAGAGCTAAGGAATCCCGGGATGAGATGAAAGCAACTGCAAGAGGCACTGAGATTAGAAAAGATACCTTAAAAGTAATTGTACACATAGTTCCATTTCCTGTACATCAGCCTGTATGGCATGACCAAAAATAATCTAACCTCAAACTGGGGGAAAAAGCAAAGTGAGCACCTGGCTGTGTCAAGGATTCCAGTACTAAGCCCACTGGTAACTGCTGCACAGAGCTTTCAGTCTAAGCTTTGCCATTTCAGACCCCATGTCCACCTTAATATGAAACAGGCCTGCACAGATTCAAGCAGCAAGCCTATGACAATGGCATACAAGGGTCTAAAGTCCAAAATTCCAGTCACACCATTATGAACACAAGTTTTGGCTGCCTGACTCAACACCAGGCCAACCTATTCAACCCTGGCTCTAGGATAGTCTTTTCTATCCTAGATACCAGTTCCAAACACTCATACTAGCCCTAGCCACCTTGTAGACCCAGTTTTCAGGGTAACAACCTTATAGACTCAAGATTCAGGTCCACATACAGACCTGGCTATGTACAGCCATGGCGAGTGTTTCCTAATGAACATAATCTGCAGGCCTACCCAAGAAGTCTGAACCATCCCTATAGGCTAAAAGACCAAACTGGCTTCTGTGGATCTAAGCAGCTATAGCCGTACAATTCCTAGGCTCTAGGGCAGTACCTCAGAACTCCAGCTACAAGACAAACATAGACTTACTTGTGCTTTCTTGTAGTCTCTAAATAAACTGACCAAAAAGAAAAAGTTTCCCTGATGGAGCCAATCTGTAGCAACTAGAAATGGTACAAATATCATCAGCTGTGTAGATGTGTAGCTGTCAAAGCCAAGCTATAAAGTTCACAAATAACGAGGAAAAGAAATGAGCAAAATAAAACATTAACAGCTAGACAGCTAAATAAAATCAGAAAAATACATAAAAAGTTTAGTATGAGGAAGAAAACATTTTAAAAGTATAAAACAAATTCTGGATTTGAAGAATTCAAAAAGCATGAAATACTCAGTGGAGTGACTGAGCAGGAAAGAATCAGTAAATTTATGCCAGGTGTAGTGGTGCAAACTGGTAATCCCAGCACTTGGGAGGCTGAGGCAGGAGATTCGGTGCAAGTTCCAGACAAGCCTGGGCTATGAAAATGAGTTCAAGGCCAGCCTGACCTACATAACATGACCCTGTCTCAAAAAGACAAAAAACGAAAAAACAAACAAAAGAATCAGTAAATTTAAAACAGGCCATTTAACAGAAAAGAGTGAAGGAAATAGGACTTGTAGGACTGATGAACAGGACCATTTATGCAATCCTGAAATTTCCATGGGAGAAGAAAAAGGTAGAAAACATTTCCTTGAGTAATATTAACAGAAAACTTCCTAATTATTTTCTCACTGTATTGGGTTGGATAGGGTCTCACTATGCAGCTCCAACTCATAGTGATCCTCCTGTTTTTCAGCCTCCCCATCGCTGGGATTACAGGCATGCAGCACTACACCCAGACTCCGTGGCTGGCTCAGCCAGCGCTGGGAATGAGGCAGGAAGGGCAGGTGGTGCTGGGGACAAAACCACGGTCCCTACACTTGCAGGAACTGACCTGAGCAGACACTTTAGTCTGCCGAGCTAGCTTGCCAACTTCTCCTAAGTTACATAGGGAAATGAAAATGAAATCCTTGAAGCCTGAAAAGAACACAGGATAGACATCAAGATATGACAGTCACAATCTCAAAAGTAAAAGACAAAGAGTTATGAATATAGCCAGCATATCATCATGAAGGGAAACCTTCATGAAGGTATAAGCAGATTTCTGAGTGTAAATCTGCACAGAACAAGGGAATGCTATGATGTATTCAAAATGTTGAAAATAAAAAAAAAATAAATGAATAGAATAGAATACCTGAAAAATCTTCAGAAATAAATAATGATACAGTTACTCCTGGGCAAATAAATGCAAAGAATGTTAATCGCCATTAGATCTGTTTTACAAGAAATGCTAGGGGAGTTCTTCAGGTTGAAATGAAAGGTAGCTAACAATATTAAAACATATAAAGATTTAAAATTCCACATAAAGGGAATTATATTGTCAAATTCAAATGGCTGTAATATTTTAATGGTAATCACACAAGTCACTTTTAAATCTAACATAGAAATTAAAACATGAAAGCAACCATATATTCAACAATTTGTTAATGGATATATAATGTAAAATTAGACATTACTTCAAGAACATAAAATGTAGAAGTGGAATAGAATTCTATAATTTTTCTACACAAATTATTATTAGTTAAATATAGGCAATTATGACTGTAAGATATTTTACTCACAGTAACTACAAAGCAAAATATAATAAAAACACAATTCATAAAAATAAATCAAATACTTCTCAAAAATAATAATAACCAAATAACAAAGAGTGGAATAAAAAAGGAAGAGCCAGCGCCAGAAAAAAAAGGGCCCAGCCTCACAAGAACGACACTGCCTTGACAGACCCAAGAGATCAACATGCAGTCTACACCAGAGGGTAGAGCAAGCTGTGAAGAGACATTACCATTCTCTCTCCTTTGCGTCTGTTTATGTTTTTCCTGTCATTTCTACTCATTACGTTGTTTGAGCAAATGTCACCTGTGTTCATTATAATGTTACAACCTATGAATATTGAACCCTAAGAATTCAAATTCAAGTGAGCAATTTTAATTTCATCAAGTATAATTTTAGAAGCCTCATTACCTACTGGTAACATGAAGCCTCATTCATTACCTTCCCATATTCATGTCTAGACTTAAAACACAGTATGTTTTCAAGGTAGCAATTAACTTCCACACAACTGTATGACAAATAGAAATGAAATACACAAGCCCAGTGCTAAGCATTACTTCAGCATAACATATAGGATGATATTTAAATAAAATTTAGGAATGATAAATCTAGGAAAGCTAGCTTCAGTTGTAAGTTAGGATTATAAAAGAGCAGAGTTCCCAAGATCGACACCTGACTGTTTAAAGAGCACCTTGGGGAAAGATGCCGTACCTAAATATGTCATTCCTTGAACAGCCCTACGTGATGAATATTATTCTACACTGATGTTCAGAGCACATCCAGTGCATACCCACTATATTTTCATGATGAGCTAAGGATTTCACCCTAGTGAACTTTTTCAGAATCAGTATCATTAGCTCCCAACATATGATAAGGTACTTATTCATTCACCATTATGAAGTTATCCTTTTCTTCTTTCTTTTTAAAATTCACAGCTATTCCACACAGTGAATATCAGTATGGTAACACAAGCTAAGAGAGAAATGATTTTGTTTCTTTTCAAGAAAAGAAACAACAAAAAAACAATAGTATAAAATTTCAAAACAAGATAATAGGAGAATAACACAGGCTAGTACATTGGTTATTGTTATCTTCAAAGTACTTGCTCATATTATAAAGACATGAAAACTGATCAAGCAATATAGACACAAACAGTCGTTTTCCATGAACTAATAGCAATTACTATATTCAATCTACAGAAAAAATAATATGTATGATTTTTAAGATTATATGATGCTTACTCTCTAAACACTAAATTCTAATACTTTCTATTAAAGCTGTCAGAAGTTCCATACATACAATCCAAAGAATATTCCCTATATAAAATGATGCAGAAATTCAGACCAGTTACTTACATTAATTTTACTTTAAAGTGTGTGTAGGCAGGGGAGATCAGCACACAAACTATTTTCCTCCATATCTTCATCTCTACATAGTTTTGTTGCTTTCAAAAATTGCTGTGATTTCATTTTATAAGCATAGGTTCATATTCACAAAAATAACATGAAAAATTTACACTGTTGCATTACCTCATAATGGCTCAACTTAAAGCAAAGAAAAGACTGCATCCTTAGTCCATATTATATTTTTAAAAAAAATTCATTTGCAGTGAAATAATATTATTAATCCAGTTGGGTGCTAGAATTTTACAAAAATAAAAGGATGTGGTGACTTTTAATAAAAATGCATATTTGATAATTTTTAGCTACTTAATATGATACTTAACTGATTAACTTGCTAGACATTACATCCATGTTAACATAATGAGCTACAAAATAATCATATCCATATTCCTCAACAAGAAAATTTTTCAGTAAAAAAAGTAACACCTTATGTGATTTCATCAGAAATTTTTTAAGAATAGATGGTACAAAATGTTCACAACATCCTGATGTGGTTTCAGTAAAACCAATGCCACCTATAACTTTCTGTGAGATCTCATGCGTAGGAGACGTCAAGGGGATACTTATTTTCCTTTTCATCTCATTTAATGCTTTATAATTTTTTTCTTTCACCTTTTGTGTTCAGTTTCACAGCAAAAACTTGATGCTATTGTTTTTATCTCTTCCCATGTTAATACTTACAGCTGAGATTACCTTTGCTAAAGTATTCTCCAGAGTCTTTAATTTATTTTTAATTAAATAATTGCTGGCATTATTTTTACTAGACTTAGATCATTTGTACAACAGAGGAAACAATCAGAGAGACAATAAGCACAATCAAAAGAATTGCAAATTATCCATCTGATAAGGGATTCATTTTCAGAATTTATAAATAACTCCTACAATTCATTCACAAAGAATACAAATAATCCAATTAAAATGTGAGAAAGAGGGCATAATAGACATTTCTCAATAAAAGACATACAAATGGCCAATAGTTATAGGAAAATATGCTCAAAATCACTTTTCAGAGAAAAACACAAAGAAATCACAATATGATATCACAAATTAGAATGGCTATTAGAAAAAAAAGATAACAGTTGTTTGTGAGGGTATGAAGAAAAGGTAACTTGAGCACTGTTGCTGGGAACATAAGGAGGTGCAACTACTAGTATAGAAAAAATGAAGTTTCCTTAAAAACCTAAAAATACACCTACCATAAGATCATGAAATCCTACTTCTGAGTATATACCCAAAAAATATAGAATCACTATTTGAATATAACATCTGTACCCTTATAGTCATTATAGCTCCAGTTATAATAATCAAGACTCAGAGGAAATTTAAAAAGAAAAGCCTAGCATTTCTAAACCTAAGTATGGATATGAAAGACATGCCAAATGAAACAAGCCAGGCACAGACAGTTAATAGATGCGATCACTTACATAAGGACTCTGTATATAAGGACCCAACTCAGAACTTCATGAGCTGACAGAAACAACAGTGGTGGGGAGGGAAAAACATTGAAGCCTTAATTCAAGAAACAAACTTCCAGTTACATAAGTTTAAAAACCCTCAAGAGCTATAGTATGAAATAGTACCTGTCATTAAGAATACTGTATTGTACTTGTAAAAAGATTTATTGAAAAGGTAGAGCTTATTTTAAGTGTTGTAGCACAAAATGATGAGATATTATGAATAAAACGGGTGAGTAAATTTTTACAGGTGGTGGTTAGGTCTATAGCACTGACAGGTTAATGACTTCATTACTTCATGTTTGTACACATGTAGCCACATCACTAAGTTGCACACATAGCTTTGGGTGGCTTCTTGTACATTGAAAAAGGGGGAAATTTTTATGAAAGAAATCTTAAAACGCTGGGCTAGTAAGATAGCTCAGTAGTCTAAAGCACCTGATTAGGCAAGCTTAGGCAGACACAAGGGACTTTGGTTCAATCCTTGGCATCACATGCTGTGCCAGTCCTGTCCTCTGGGAAAGATGAGCTGGCCGAAAAATAAGAAAGATAAAAATAAATAAAGAAAAACATAAAAGACAAGGAAGAATCTGCAAACCACCACCCAGAAAGTACAAATTATAATGGAAATGTAGTTGAAGAATACATCTGTCTATGGGCTAAAGATTCTTTAATGAAAGATATTTAAACACAGGTCTCCAAAGCTGATGCTCAGATTTGGGGAGGGTTTTTGGTTTTTATTTTTGTTTTTGTTTTTGTTTTTTAATAGAGATAATGGCACAGGTAAAAATTCATGGTGGAAAATTGGAACATATACTGTTGGGAGTTCAATGTATACATTAGAAAATCTGGCATAATCTAAGCTTATAATTTAGGACCATTTTTTATGCTGAATGGTAGAAAATTTGTGATACTTCCAACATGATCAAGTTGTGAATATTCTTTAAGAGAATTTTGCGAGTAATGCCATCCTGGGACCACAGTAATAAAATAATTGCAGCAAGTGTTTATGGAGCAAGATTGGAGAAAGGCCTTATCGTTAACAATGAGATCAAACAAGTTCACTGCATGAAAGACAGTCTCTTCAATAAAAACTGCTGGAAAAAGTGGTTCTCTACACGTCAAAGTCTATCAGCATGCACTAATGTAAGGTCAAATTGGAACAAAGTCTAAATATTAAGACACAAACACGAAATCTATGGGAACAGAGAGTAGTTAAAAAAAAACTGAAGTCATAGGTATAGGCAGAGAGTTCATAAACAAAACCCAACCTGAATGGGAAATTCTTCAAATAGTCGACAACTAGGATATCACCTTATTAAAAATTTTTGTACAACAAAAGAAATTACAACCCAGATTTGTGTGAAACACAACCCAGAGAGTGGAAAAAATATTAGCCTATAAAGGACTTCTATCTAGAATATATAAAGAATTCAAACATCTCATACTCTCTTAATTCAAAGACCCAATCTGAAAATGAGTATCTGAGGTGAATACACACTTCTCAAGTGAAGAAATACAAATGGCAAGTAAATATATGAAAAACATTCATTAATCATTTGAGAGATTGAAATTAAACACTGAGATTCCATCTTACCTCAGACAGAGTGGCTATCATCAAGAAATCCACCAATAACAGATGCTGGAGGGGCTGGAGGGAGAAAGGAACCCTTCTCCACTATTGGTGGAAGTGTAGACTGTTGCCATTACTGTGGAAATCAGTGTGAAAACTCCTCAAAAAAGTAGGGTTGGAGATCCCATCCCAGAAGAATTAAAAAACATCACACCACAGAGATATATCTTCACCCATATCTGCAACAGCTCAATTGTAATAGCTAAATCTTAGAAACCACCTAAAGGCAAATTGACTGAAGAATCAAAAAAGATTTGGCATTTTTACACAATGGAGTACTATTCAATCATAAGTAAGGATAAACTTGGAACTTTTATAGGTAAACGAATACAACTTAAGACCATATTCACAAGTGAAATAAATCAGACTCACAATATATTTTTTGAAAAGGAAAGAAATTGTTTAAAATGAAACAAGAACTAGAATAGCACAAAGGAGAAAGGAAGTAATGCAAAAGGGAGAAAAATGTAAATTAGCTATGGCATTAGTGTCTCTTAGACCATAGGAAAGACAGGTTCATGCTAATATTGATTAGAGAATTTTTAAAACCTTTATCTCTGAGTACTATCTCTATACTCTGAGTAACAAATTTGAAGATGACAATATGCAGTTTATTAACTTTTGGATTCTGCTATTCTTGTATTATGAAATTCCATTTTACTATTTTTTTATAAAACTGTAAAAAAAAAAGATTGAACAAAGATTTCACAATTAAAAAAAACTCAATCCTGAGATTATTTCGCATCATTTTAACCTCTGAAATCCAAATGCCTGTTCTATGAAAAATAACAGTTTTATCAAAATTTTATGGGAATAAATAATATGTAGAAAATAAAAGAAGAGAGAAGTAAATAGTAGCTTTTTTAATTATCATAAATTGCATAGATTAAGCAAAGCTTTGTGAAACTAGAAAGCAGGTTTTTATAAAATCTGAAATAGTTGCATTTCCTGAAAGTTGCTAAATGGAAAGATGAAATAATATGTATTCTCAGTGACTGAGGTTTAATCCCCAGCCTGCCATGCTGGCCCTGCCCCCTCGAGGCATTCTGAGAAGGTGACTGAGACTGGGCATGGTGGCACGCACCTGTAATCACAGTGCTTTGGAGGCTGAAAACAGGAGGATCGCTATGAGTCTGATCTGTTTGGTGAGGCCCTGTAGACCCTGAACTAAATACAAAATATAAGAGAGAAAGAGAGAGACATGGAGGGAGGGAGGGAGGGAGGGAGGGAGGGAGAGAGAGAGAGAGAGAGAGAGAGAAGAAAAATGGAACTCTACACAAGTTCAACATGATGTTATAACTGACCATTTTGAGAATGGGTAAGAATAAGTGTTGCTATAGGAAAATGCATGATGAATGCTAGCAGCACAGGAAGTGGATGAGTTTGGAGAGGAGAAACACAGCCTGAGATGCTATATTGTATTAACGTGGAAATGTTTAACTGGCAAACATAAAACTACTCTGGATCCAGAGAGCGATCATGGAGGAGCCACTGGCTGGGAAATTATCCTCAGGTGTGTTTCTTCCTCTGGAAATACATATGCAGGACTGAAGATTAAGTGGATAAAAAGATTAAAAGAATAATTTTAAAGCTTTTCTGTATTTGGGAGTAGAATTACAAAGAGGTGCCAGAAAAGTATTCACGTGGATGGAGGGAATGCTCAATTTCAATAATTCCTTTATACATGTGTGTGGTTAATATGCAACACACACATAATCTCTGCATACTTATTGTACACTATACCTCAGAAGTGTGGTAAACAAAGAGACCACTTCCAATTGGGAAAAGAAACATGGAAACAGTGACCTCATTCTGATTCGTCAACTGTGAAAGAGCAATGTGTTCATGTACATGATGATGTAAGGAAAGACATCCTTCCAAGAAAAGGCTGAGAAGACTCACATTTTTTAGAAATTATTTATTTGGTACAGGATCTCTCTACATAGCACAGGCTTTCATTGATCCCCCTGCCTCAGCCTCCCCACCATTGGGATTATTGGCATGCATTACTAAGCCCAGTTTCATGGCCAGGATGGAGCACTCAGGGCAGGTCTGGCACAGAATGCGGTACCGGGTATTAAACCTAGGTGCTTGTGCTGGCTAGGCAGGCACATAGACTACTGAGCTATCTCCCCAGCCCTAAAGACCCTAAAAAATTTTAAATATAAGCAATTAGGTCTGTACTCTTTTCTTAGGAAGCCGCTGTAGAGGGTGCTGAAATGGAGGGTGCTATGCAAGAAGGAAAAAGAGCATGTAGTATCTGAAGATGTACACAGCTTGGCAAGTTTATGTAAAATTTTAAAAAAGGACAAGAAAAAGGAAGACTTTGAAAAGGGGTAACAATAGCATGACTGGAAAAAGTCCACTAAACTTGTAAAATAACAATAATAGAATAACATTAGTATATTGTTGCTCTCTATCAGATGTATTATGGCCACATAATTCCTGTAGTCTGTTCTCAGTGCTGGCAATCCCATTTAAAAGATGAAGACACTGATGGATGAAGGGCTGAAATAAGCATCCTATAAGGAAGTGTAAGCCATAGTTAATCACTGGTGAGATAGTTCAGTGGACTAAGCATCTGCTTAGGCAAGCACAGGGAACAGGGTTCGATCCTGGTCACCACATGCCATGTCAGCCCCACCCCCAGGTTCACTGAGACAGCACTGGGAGGCTGAGAACAGAAGGATCACTACAAGTTCAAGCTGCATAGTGAGACCCTGTAACAAACACAGTGAGACCCAGTACCAGATACATTAAATAAATAAGTGAACAGGCAGTGAAAAAAGCAATGTGCTTTCTTTGTAAACTGGATGTTTCTCTATCTAAAGCCACCTTTAGATAGCATTTAAAGTTGTGATAATAAAAACGAAAGTGAGAATAACTCAAAATTTTAAATACTCAAAAGATGCCAGTAATCCTCCTCCATCAGCAAGGCCAATAGATGTATCGAGATCTTTGAGCTGCCTCTGGACCCTGCAGTGTTTCTTGTTTTCAACTCAGTTCTGTGATGGAAATTTGAAAGAAAACACGGTCAAGGTGGATTAGCATCAGTTCTTTCTGAAAACATCAGCATGAGATGCTAGTAAGGATTCCCTGAGGCATCGCATTTCCACTGGTGCCGTGATACCATCAACAGTGCCTCCTTTGCTGTGAAAAGTGTGCAGCTTCCTTTCATTTTGTGCCATTTTTGCAGTGTTCTACTTTTTCTTCAACACATGTGAAACATTGATAAGCAGTGCGGTGTAATTCTCAACCCAGTCTTAAAAAATTTTAAAGAACATTTCCTCAGGTAATCATTAATATGTAACAGCCATACAAACATAAGATATGTAACATAAATAACAGTGTGTGAGACATTATAAACATACAGCCTTTTAGAAAGAGCTAGTATTTCTTATATTTGTCAATGTTTTCATCATTTCAAGCTAAACAATGAAAGCCATGGTGACCACAACGAAATCCCCTTCAAGGAGTTCTATGTAATTAATAAGATGCTACTAGGCCAGCGAGATGGTTCAGTGGACTAAGCACCTGCTTAGGCAAGCACAGGAACCAAGTTTAATCCCCAGCACTACATGCCCTGCTGGTCCCGCCCCCTGGGCTCGCTGAGCCATCCACCAAGTGCAGGCACAGTGGTGCACACCAGTAATCCCAGCGCTGGGGAGGCTGAAAACGAGAGGATCCCTATACATCCAAGCTGCATAATGAGACCCTGTATCAAATATACTTTAAAAAAAAAGAAAAAGAAAAAGAAAAGATGCTGTAACCAATATCAATTCTTCCAAGTATTTCTAGGAGCTGCAAGAGCATGGCAGCACCAAGAAGGAGGGGATTTAGCATGGCATTTCTTTGGGCTTCATGGATACAAAGTTTACCTCCCTATTTAAACATTCCATGGATATATTTTAGAGCTAATAATTAACCTGCTGCTCAATCTGGACATTGAGTCTACCCTGTGCATTTCTCCTCCTCTGACGCCTAGCAGAACCTGTCTATGAAGAATGCTCATTTTCTGCTGGGGAAGACAGTGTGAGAGGGAGTGATTTCACAGTTCACCAGAAGGATGATCTCGCCTTCCTTTCTGGAAGAAGTCCAGATTTCATCCTGAAGGTGCATTGCATTGTCAGGCTGCAGAAGGCGGCATACGGCATGAAGCCTCTAAACATCTAAAAATGGACTGCTGGGACTAAAACTTTGGTTATGAAATAAACCCTTGCTACTTGGGTACAAAGTTCAAGCTACAGCAAATCTACAAATTATGTAAGAATGGGCTATTTGTAAATATACTGCTTTACAGACGTGCAATCATAGAAATACAGGACACCACTTACCATTAATTAGTAGACATCAGCCTCTTTTTACTGGAGTTAGTATGAACTAAAAGTGGTCCACAAGGGGCCCAGCAGGATGGCTCAGTGGTCTAATGCGCCTGCTTAGGAAAGCTTGGGCAGCTGTAGGGACTGCGGTTCAATCCCTGGCACTACAGGCTGCGTCAACCCTGCCCTCAGGGCAGGCTGAGCAGGCCATAAAAATAAATGAACAAACAAACAAAAGTTCTGAGACAAGAAAATAAAATTAAAAATTCTTTTAAAAAAATAAAATAAAAATAAAAATAAATAAAAGTGGTCCACAAGGCTACCGAAATTTAGAAGATAAGTCTGGGTGCCACTTTTTTAAGGGTTTACTTAAACTATAAACTGAACTCCACTTAAAGCAGACAAAATAAAAGGAGGTCACCCACCCAAAGATGCACTAATAGAAACAATGGATGCATCATTAGCTGAAAATTATTAATGCAACATTATTACAAACTACATTAGCTACCCCTGACAGTCCAATCTTAAAAGCTGCGACTTCAGAATAGAAACTCGTAGTCATAGGATTAATGAATTTAAAGGGCATGGCTCCACTCTGGCTTTTCCCTCTGATCTCTGTTGCTGTTATTCCTGGGTGAACTCACAGCCCCAGTGTGAGCTGGCAGCCAAAGGACAGATAGTGCTATTCTGTACCAGATGTAGGAAGGCCACACAGAACAGGAGTGTGCAGTGGGCAGCTGCAGTTTAACAAAACACCATCACATTTTTACTTTTCCCTTTGAAGATGGTTATGATTGTGAATTGTGTTCCACTTCAAAATTGAGGGGAAAAAGGGGGTGCTGGGGAGATAGCTCCGTAGCACAAATGCCTGCCTGGCAAGGGCAAGGTCGTGAGTTCAAACCCCTGTCCAAAAAAAAAAAAAAAAAAAAAAACACCAAAGCATATGGTCTTCTTTCTCAGGCTAAAACATAACTGGCAAAACAGCTCATGAAAGGATGTAGATAATAGTACTAATCTTCCAAGACACTAAAGCAAAATTAGTAACATCATATATTGTTAGCATCCTGTCCTTTGATGCAGCTGCATATAGTATAATTATTGGCTTAGGTATGAGTGCTGATACTTACATTGCTTTATGATGGTTGAATATTGGAGTATTTGATTTTTATAGATATGACTGATGGCATAATGTTGAAATTTGAAGCAAAGTGCTTAATGAGATGCTGTCTTCACAGAGTCGGAGTTTTTTAGAATTTCTATTTTATAACCTTTCATATCTACATACTGATAATCTTAATACTGCATAGATATCCAAAGAAGTAATTGCAAAAGATGAAGATAACATACAAATACAGGAACTGACAGGTGAAATAGGTCTTTAAATTTCATTAAAAATCCCCTACATCTCTTCCTTAGTGCAACTGTAATAACCCAGATAAAAATTAAACCAAACAAAATTTTCTTTTATCCAGAATAGTATCCATGATCCATCCCTATATTACCAAAATCTGTAAGAAATTGCCTATTTCTCATGCAGAAATGTACAGAAACAAGTACCACTACACACACACACACACACACACACACACACACACACACACACGCAGAGGCAAAGGCATACACAAATGCACACATACACACTTATTAATGTAAGAATCAGCCGAATATTAGCTCATGGCTATGCAATTTAACAGAACCTCCTGCTCCTACTAGCTCTTTTTTACCATTTGTTATGATGCTGTTTGTTTGCATATATGAATGTGACCTTATACCAGGATAGCAATAGAAAGCAAGACAAATTGTGCTCAGCCACACATACAATAGCAGGCAGTACTGTTTAAAGATTAATAAGTGATCTCACTATAGCACTTCAGCTGCCTACAGCCTAAAAATATCTTCCCTGTGGTACTTTCCAGGCAGTCCCTGAGGGACCAATAAACTAAGAGCACTAGACAGATCTAAACTTATCTATCACAGCTTTGATTGTGCTCTTGTGCGCTATATGTTTCCTCTTAAAAGCATCTAGTTCACTGCCTGTTCATAGCTTTCATTACTTAAAGCAAAGGACATTCAGTGAAGTAAATAAAACTTTTAAAAGACATATTGTAAAGTGCATTCATTCCATCTCTCTTTTTGCATATTGAAACCCCAAGCTATATATTATTCTACAGGTGGGAGTTTTGCACCTGTTAAACTTTGCCAGGTATGAGCTACACTTTCCTAGGTCTCATATATTATGTGGAACATTTCTGATTCTTCATTGTACAGAGATATTTGGCATCTCAATTCAAGGCTTTCAGAGGTACCAAACACCTGAGACACTTTATTTTGGAGGGCTTGTATCCTTTTTGCAGTAGGAATTCCAGAAGAAAAGAAGCCAATGTAAGAAACAAAAATTAAAACTCTGCTGATATATCACTGCTTTCTCTCTGTTCCAGGGGAATCATATTTAGATATACACACACAATGCTTGACCTCTAAAGATTTCCTTTGAATAGTATTTGCAAAGCTTCTTGGGACAGAAAGTGGATGTAGATTCTGCCCCGTTATTAACATCAGCATAAATAATCACACCACACAGTCTTAGTAACTTACAATTGTTTGACTAACTACAATTTTTAATGGTACTCACTGGAATATGCTGCCATTTGCAAAACTAAGTCTCAGATGCATAACAATAATGCCAGGAACATGAGAAAGTATCTTTCTCTCAGTGTTTGTTGCTTTATTTATGAAAAGATGCTAAAAAACACAGTCAGGTGTCATTATCTGTAGACTGAAGAAAAGGCTTGTAAAAAGACCAGATGACAAATACAGCTAAAAATTAGAGACAAACCCGCTAATTCAAACAGAATAATTTCCTTTGGAAGAAAAATGTTTCAATTTGTCTCCATTGAACCATTAACTATGCAGTTTTCACATCCTTTATGTGAGTATAAGCAATTGACATGCGCACAGAAAGGAAAATGGCAGTGTTTGCTTGGAAAGCTCGAAATGAATTTCTAATTAGCACAGGTATTTCTAAGAAATTATTTTCATTTATTGATCATAAAGTGACAATATTCCATTATTTAAAGTTCTTTAAAATAATGACCATTGATTGTGATGTCTTGTTCTTACTATCATCATCATCACCATTATTATTATTTTTTTGTTGTTGTTAAAATTATTGCTCAGCCTGCCCTGGAGTGGGACTGGAGCAGCATGTAGTGCTGGAGATGGAACCACGGTCCCTGCAGTTGCCTAAGCTTTCCTAAGCAGGCGCTTTAGACCGCTGAACCATCTCGCTGACCCTGATATCTTGTTCTTAAGATCTATTTAATGTCATAGTATTCCTTAAAACAAAACAGAAGTCTCTATCAAATAATTCTCATTTTTCTGTTTTCGAGACAAGGAGACTATAAGGAGGATGATAATTTAAACAGGAGCATAATAAACAACAGTTTTTATAAAGTATAATTTACCTTTTAAAATGACACTATTGGCAGTAATTTCTAGCAACACACAATCAAGTTGTTAAATTATTATACCTGTCAATCAATATCAAATAGACTGCACATAAACATACTCTGGTTAGAGGAACGATGACTTTTCCCATCTAAAAACCTTTATAATTATTTATTTTTGTCACTTTTGAGCTATGGATAAAAGTCATCTTTATTTTTAGTCTTAATTTTCTGATACTATAATAGAGATAAGAATAACGTGAAAAATTATAATTTGATAAGCCTGAAATCAAGGCTTGAAATCAGCACTTTCATCCTCATCAAAGCCTAGAGATGTCTGAAGCGCAACCTGCAGTCCCTGCTGAAGGAATGAAGACAGAGTCCGGGCCACCGAGCAGCAGTAGTCCCATTATTCCTGCCCCTCTGAGAGAAGCCGTCTCCCTCCACTGATCACGCCCACTGAGTCTTTCAACCTTGGCACATTCTTTGCAGGCCTTACCCTGGAGAACTGTGGCATCCTTGTGGCCAACATTACAAGACAGATCAGCCAGCCTGCAAAAGTTTATTGCATAAAGTTATTCCACCATCGAGTTTCTCTTTAAAAATAACATGAAAATCAATGACGCATTCCAAGATTTTGATTAATATAGAAATTGCGAATGTCCTAAAAACTAACACTGGGCTTAGGATATAGTTCCATGGCACAATGCCAGCCTGAGAAGTACGAGGTACTGAGTTCAATTCCCAGTAAATTACCAAAGCACATACAAAAAATTAAAAGTCGATGTGCCGGGCGTGGTGGAACATGCCTGTAATCCCAGCACTTGGGAGGCTGAGGCAGGAGGATCAGTGTGAGTTTGAGACCAGCCTGGGCTACAATAGTGAGCTCAAGGCTAGCCTGAACTGTGTAGCGAGACCCTGTCTCAAAAAGACAAAAAAAGAAAAAAAAAATTAAAGGTCGGGGCCAGGGAGTTAGCTCAGGTGTACAAGTGCCCGCCTGGAAAGTGCAAGGTCCTGAGTTCGGATCCTGGTTGTGAAAACAAAATTAAACATTAACATTATAGGAATAAATATTACCATTATGTAATAATATTTACTGAGAATGGTGGTTACTAAAGTACCCTGAGCTATACATGACTTTCCAGGCAATATATCATTTTTTAGTTTATTTAAGTTTATTGGTACAATTTAGGTATACCCAATGCCTGGATTCATTACAAGGAATTCGCATCTGTACATGATATATCTTTCTTCTTTTTGTTTCTTTCCCTCCCCTCCTGGCCTTTCAAACCTCCTTCCCCACCTCACTCACAAAGCTCAATTTTTATTGTACCCTTCTTTACTCTTTTTTTAAAAAAGTTATATCTATGAGAAAGCATTTGATACATTGAGACATTTTATTTAAGTCTAAATATTTGCTTTTGTTTGGCCATCAGAAATACAGAATTCAAACTGAAGTTTGGAAACTGCCCTGCCACATACATTTTCTGTATATACCTCTTCCCTTTTCTGCATGCATGTTATAAACATTTAATTTTCCTGGTTATAACTCTCCCTTCTTATTTCATAGTTATTTACTCCTATCATTATCTGACAAACTGATTTTAATGGTTGATTTGGAGTATGAAAGCCTCTACTCTTACTCTGGATCACACAAGATTTAAGAAAGCATGGTAAAATATCTGAAAGATTATCAAGAAGAAAGTACCATATGTTATGTTGCATATATATATATATATATATATATATATATATATACAAGAAATATATCATTATTACTATTATTATTATTCAAGTTTCAAATGCAATGAGTTTCCCTCAAAACCCTGACATCTTTAACATTGCAGACATTTAAACAGTGACTAAATAACCACCCATCTGGCATGTTGAAGAAAGTTCCTGAACTGGAAGAAAGGCAAAACTAGAAACCCTCAAAAATCTCTTCCACTCTCTGACTCCATAATTTAATGTGTGGTGCTTCATGGGCCATTTGCTGTCCCTGAAGGGTGGATGGCTCACGGTACAGCATGTGTCTCCATGTGGTGCTCCTGCCAGGTCTAGGTACTAAATTAAAAGGGCTCTCTCACCACCTGAAATTAGAAGCAGAGAAAAGGTACATCTTAATGACTGGAAGAATGTGAGTTCCTTGAATACTCGCTTAAAATTTTCAGTTCCACTGTCTAGGAGGCCTTCATGTAATATTCTACCCATAGCAGTCACCATTACAGCAAATATGAGGAAACAAATAAGAGAAACATTGATGTCACTCAATTTAAAATCTGAACTTTGGATAAAATACATCTTAATATATTAAGTATGAAAGAGTAGAAAATTGGCCATGTCACAGATACATTTTCAGTAGTTTCTAAAATGAGAAACAGTTTAAAGATTACTATCTCTGGTAGGAATAGATATTTGTTTTAAAGGGTAAAAGTCCACTGTAAGCCAGTACAGTAAATTGAAATGGCATATTTAATACTTACACATATCTGTCACTAAATTTATGCAATATTGGAAGGGTAAACAAATCCCAAAGTCACTAAATTATTCACTGAGGTGAATCACATTAAGTGGATGAACTGCCACATTACATATAAATACTTTACATGAGCAAACGACTTGTGAAGCAGATAGAATTCTTTTCTTGCTCTCATGTTTGATAGCCTTGGAACTGCATTATTTAATGCCTTGACATTTTTATTAGGAATACTCTGAAAAGGTAAATATTTTTAAAGATGTGTAATTTTTTATTATTATATTTAATGCATTTGGTTGTTATAGGGTCTTGTTATACAGCTCAGACTCCTGGTGACCGTCCTGATCTCAGCCACCCAGCACTAGGATTATAGGCATGTGTCAGAATACCGTGGGGGCAGGACTGTTGTAGTTTGTGGTGCCAGAGAACAAACCACCAGCCCAGTGGTTTCCTAAGCTTGCCTAAGCAGGCACGTTAGTCAGCTGAGCTATCTTGCTGGCCACAAGATGCATAATTTTAAACATCTAAAATTAGAATGAAATATGTAGTCTCCACGTATTCTATCCATTAAAAATTGCAAGAATATACAATTAGATATTTTTACAGTGTAATGAGAACTTGATTTTGACCAAACCTAAAGAACAAATGAATCAAGAAGGATTGAGATAAAATAGCTAAAACAAATCAGAGCTAACAATCCAACTGAAATATGCTACTGGAAGCATGTGATTTTCATTACAGAAGGGAGTGGCAAATAACATTTATATTTACATTTTGCAAATGTTGGCATCATCCAATATAGTCATGCATAGTTTAATAATATGGACAATTTAAAATTAGATAAGCTACATATTAAAATGTTTAGTATAAAATCTTGATGCTCAATGAAAAACAAGTTGCAGAACAATATAAGCAATATGTTATGTGAGGAAACAAGCTTATTTTTATTGCACAATTTGAAAGCAAGCTTGAAGTATTCTACTTATATAATTTTGCAATTTTAATGTAATGAATACATGAAAGTCACATATCTTGCTGTTTATGTTAGTATATAATCATATAGTTTTAAAAATATTTAGTTTATGAGTTTGATTGGTAGCAGGAGAGCAGACCCCAGAGAGCCCTGAGCAGCCCCACTGCTGCTGCTGGACTAGTTATCATCACACCCTGGGAGGAGCTGTAGCTGCCAAAGTTGGACCCTGTCACTATCACTACAATCATGAGCAGTGAAGCTGAGAGCCAGCTGCGCACTGGGGACCCCCACTACCTGCCAACCCTTCCCTCAGCATTGCTGACCCCAAGCTCCATACCAAAGGCAGAGACCTGCAGCCCAGTAGTCTCACATCCAGGTGCCTGTCTGCAGGGACAAAAAGGTCACTGCAAGGAAGGTTTTGGGAACAGTAAATTGGCCAGTGTAAGAAACGGATAAGGCTTCATCAACAGGAATGACACCAAAGAAGACATATGAGCACATCAGTCTGTCATGAAGAAGAATAACCCTGGGAAGGACCTTTGCAGCATAGGAGATGGAGAGATTGTGGAGTTTGATGCTGGGGAGAAAAGGGTGCAGAGACAGCACATGTTCCAAGCCCTAGTGGAGTTCCAGCTCAAGGCAGTAAATACGCAACAGATCGTAACCATTATAGATGCTATCCATGTCATAGGGATCCTCCATGCAATTACCAGCAGAATTAGCAGAACAGTGAAAGTGGTAAAAGGAATGAGGGATCAGAGAGCACTCCCGAAGGCCAGGCCCAACAACGTCGGCCCTACCGCAGGAGAAGGTTCCCACCTTACTACATGGAGAGACCCTATGGGTGTCCACCACAGTATTCCAACCCTCCTATGCCTGGAGAAGTTATGGAGGGCGCTGACAACCAGGGTGCAGGAGAACAAGGTAGGCAAGTGAGACAGAATATGCATTGAGGCTATAGGCCATGATTCCGCAGGGGCCCTCCTTGCCAAAGTCAGCCTAGAGAGGATGGCAATGAAGGGGATAAGGAAAATCAAGGAGATAAGACCCAAGGTCAGCGGCCACCTCAACATTGGTACCCTTGCAACTTCAATTACCGACGCAGATGCCCAGAAAACCCTAAACCACAAAATGGCAGGGACAAAAGCAGCTGATCCACCAGCTGAGAATTCATCAGCTCCCGAGGCTGACAGGGCAGAGCTGAGTAAATGCCAGCTTAACATCTCTGCCATCATCCATTTGGTCATCCAGCAAGAAAAAAATGAATAGAAAATTCCAGGAATATGAAATAAACAAAAGATTGGTACTGAGGACCTTAAGAGCTTAGTCTTTGCCCACTGATCAGATAACTAGAACTATCTGCATTACCTATGCAGCATGTGGCTTTTATTATTTTTACCTAATGATGTGTCTTTTTAGTAATGAAGAACATGTTTTTTGTTTTTGTTTTTTTTTTGTTTTTTTTAAAACCTGGTTTTGAGGCCGGGCATGGTGGTGCACACCTGTAATCCCAGCACTTGGAAGGCTGAGGCAGGAGGATTGATGTGAGTTTGAGACCAGCCTGAGCTACAAAAGTGAGTTCAAGGCCAGCTTGAACTGCATAGTGAAACCCTGTCTCAAAAAGACAAAAATAAATAAATTAATTAATTAAAATAAAGTAAAATAAAATAGAATAAAATAAAATAAAATAAAAATCCTGATTTTCCTCAATATGCCATTAAAGGTTTTTAAGTTGTTTTATATCTGGTCAAACTGAGATTATTAAGAACTTCATTTTTAATTTGTAATAAAAGTTTACAACTTGATTTTTTTCAAAAAGTTAACAAACTGTAAGCATCTATTAATAAAGGTCTTTAATAATAATAACAATAATAAAATATTTAGTTTTCTGAAATTATTCCTAATAAATATGTCAAAGCAGTACATAACATGTTTCCACTTCTGGGAAAGTTAAGCCAAAACTCAATATGAATCTAAAAGACTAAATGTTATCAAGGTCTTTATCTAGTAAGAACTTCAACTTCCTCGATCTTTTAAGGTCAGTTGTCTTTTCCATTCATCAACTAGTCGAGAAAAGCAAATAGCAATTAAAATATATCTAAATGCAAATATTCTAACACAAAGCCTGCCTCCCCACTGATCCTGATGAGGTGAACTCATGGCAAACATTTTTCAGGAAAGATTTGAAAATTGTAGTTCCATTTTCCCAAGCTTACTTCTAAGCAAAAAAGAGGCAAGGTCAAAGTATGAACCAGGGCCCTTAGATTATATCAAAAGTGGACTCTAGTCTGGGAAAATAGGCCAAAACAAGACAACAGTGACATTTGTAGGATAGCAAGGTAGTTGAATTCTATAAACAATGATATAATACTTAGTTTTCATTAGATTATTTAGCTACAAAATATGTCAGAGATAAAGGAAAAAACAAAATCTAGTAGACATTCTCATACCTATCAACAATGTCCAGTAAAGTTCAACATTTTACCATGTTTTCTGAAAGTTTCTGTACTTATTAATAGTAAAACTTAAAAGATATATTCATAATCCACCACTCATTTCAGTTCTTCTCACATTCCAATAAGAACTAAGTTCTGCATTTGACTGTGTATGTATCTGCTTCCTCTTAGTCCAAAGAGAAGAATTTTCTTCTCCTTTCTTCTTCTTTTTTTCTTTCCTTTCCTTTTCTGTTTTTTTTTTTTTTTTTTTTTTTTTTTTTTTTTTTTTTTTTTTTTTTTTTTTTTTTTTTTTT